>PVJO010002338.1:0-146274 GCA_004026905.1 Hystrix cristata
CAACCAACGAGTGGCTGAAGAAGATGTGGTTTTTCTACACAATGGAGTACTACACTGCCATAAAAAAGGATAAACTAGAGTCATTCATATATAAATGGATGTTTCTTGAGAACATACTCTTAAGTGAAATAAATCGGACACTCATGAGCACACATCGAATTGTTTCTCTGATATAAGAGACCATAACTGTAAATAAGGAGAAAGAGGTGTAATAGATATTATATAAAAGGAGGATGGTGTGCAGAGGAGAGGAGTGCTAGAAAGAAAGAAGAGGAAAAGCAGAAAAGCAACAGGGGAAAGAGAGGGGAAAGGGAAAATACGGAAAATGATGAATGAACCTGATATAAATAGGGGGGAAGGGAGGAGAGGGGAGGGGCGGGGGAGAGGGGGAGAACCAAGATGCACCATGTATAGGTACAGAATAAATGTAATGAATGTGACCAATGTATGTAGAATGTACCAATACATGCTCTTGGTTTAAAATAAATTAAAAAAAAATCATCTAGAAAACCCAACTGAGAATCCCCAAAGATACAAAAACTAATTTCCTATAATCAGTGCATCTTGTGAAGTGATGCCTGCTTGTTTTAGTATTAACTGATCAGCAAATTTTTCTTGACCAATAGCTATTATGGCCCAGGCTTTTTTTTTTTTTCTCTGAATGCCAGGGACGCAGGGGTAAGAAAGACAAGGCACAGGCCTTCTTAAATTGATAACATAGTGGTGTAAGATTACATGTGGTGTTCAACATGTAGCTGTGCACTTCTGCCCCAGCTGCCACAGTACTGGCAGCCGACAGCCCTCTCTTTGGGTACCATCCTCAGAAGGGAATGGTTTATGTCTAAGCTCTGATCCCTGCCCGGGAGGCAGCCACCTCTGATGATCAACTATCTGTGACAGGTCTAATGAAAAAAGCGTGGTCACTGCCCCCGGAGCCAGGATGCACTATTTTCTTTTGTCTTATCCTTGCTTTGTGGATGACCTAACTTCTTTACTAAAAGAGCAGAGAACAGTGACCTTGGCTATTTCTAAAAAAGCACAGAACTTAGTGACTTTCATCATTTATTAATCTTATTCTTTTTTCTGTTCTTCTGTATAGATAAATATTTCCTTGAAATCTGTGTTCTAATTGCAAATACATATTTCAGAGCACTCATTCAAAATTTAAGTCCTCTTTTTCCAATCATATTTGATACTTAAGCCAGGTCAGTATTTCAAGGACATTCTTTCTAATTAGAATCTTTTCTTACTTTTAGACTCATATACATGAAAGTAAGCTTTTAATGTAAATAAAAGTTTGAAAAATAAGCATCTGAAAGGTGTTGGCCTCATGTCCTCATAGCACACCCTTCAAAGACAGAAGGAAATTCCTTTCTAGGAGCCTCTAGTAGCCCCAGGCTCCCACCCACAAGGGAAAGAATATTTTGTTTCCCAAGAGTCCCAGAAAGTGGCTGCCCAGTCCTATTGCCACAGTCAGGTAGCCCTTTCTATAGCCGCATGCTGATGTGGAATACACTGATGGATTTAACACAGTCATGGGCTGCCACTAGAGCTGAGGAGAGCAGGCAGGGGTCTCCACCAAAAGAAAAGTGAATGAACAGATACTAAAAGGAAGAGAAAGAGAGAGATGCTCCTTCTGCAGACTGCAGTACAGGGCTCAGATGAAGGTATTCAACATTGTATTTTGTGGGGTTTTTTTGTGCAATTAATGAAACGTTGCAGAATGAAAGAAAACTCTACTTGCCCGCTGGAGTCAGATGACTCCAGTATCACCAGACTGTGGACTGCTGGTGAGCAGCCTGAAAGTCAGGGGAGTCTCTGCCATTTCTAATGAAACTAAGATGGATTCAGGAACCCAGCACGCTTCCAGAGGAATCTTCCACAGACTCCCAAGGCTCTTCTCCTCTCTCTGTGTGTTCAAGTCTGCATGTGTACCCCCCCTTGTGTATGTATGTGTGTGTGTGTGTGTGTGTGTGTGTTGAAATGCTGATGGTGGGAAGTGCTTTGTTTCACCTAAAACCCATAAACTGATAAAGTCGTTCTTAGCAAACTGCTCTATCTTTCCTTTTCTAACCTTCTCCGCCTTATTAGGAATGATTACACACAACGAGAAATAACGATAACAATTCAATTGTTGAGTATTTACTCTGTGCCAGCCTTTTAAATGCAAGATGTTGCAAGCTTTTATGGGAAACATATTTTTATTCCATTAGAAGCCGAGGTAACTGAGGCCTAGTGAGGTTAAGCGAGTTGTCCAACACTAGTGTGTGGCTCTGAGGAACTGAGTGGAACTGGGAAAGACGCTGAGAATTGTTGCTGTAAATCAGATGAGAGTGTTGTAGTTCACAAACATCCTTCCACTGTTGAATTTCTGCATGGACACTCAGGAAGCAGAAGTGGAAGTGCCACCTGTCCCTTCTGGGCAGGCACTCTAAGAGCCAGCGCATCTCTCTGCTCCCTCTCCCTCTGCCACAGGAGGAGAACATACAGGGGAAGCTGCTCCATCAGGCTGCATCCCAGGTCCTCTGGGAACGATGTTCATGCTGACTTGAAATGGATGAAGGCTGTGGCCACATGAAAAACCTTTGATGGACGACATCCCTGAGATCTTGTGGATGTTTTCTAGCAGAATTTAGTTGTTTTGACTGGTTCGCGGGCCCTTGGAACTTTTAGTCTGACAAGCTTTGGATCTTGGGTGCCCTGGAGTACAAGGCTGAGAGGGAAGCCTGTCAAACAGTCAGTCTATTTGGCGCTCTCTTCTCTGGCCTATGGTGATTCCTGTACAGGTGGACTTAGAATGGAACCATGGTAGGGAGGGGTCCAGCCCCCCACACACATGGGTGGGGCTGGCCTGAGTGCCCGGTGGGAGGGGCTGAAGAGTGGGAGAACTCCAATCTGTAAAGCTATCCATGTCTCTGTTTCCTACTGGGAAATATATGAAGAGTTTCTAGGATCCTTCACAGGAGATGAAGTTAGGTGGTTTCACTGATGGTTTCTTCTAAATACTGAAGGAAGGAACAGTAACGATACTATATGAACTTCTCTAGAATGTAGGAAGAAGGGAACATCTCTTTTAAGGAAGGAACTAGGCCGAATTTTTTTTTTTTTTTTATCAAGAACAACGCTGAATTTTTAAAAGCTGACAAGGACATTAAAAGACAGGAAAATGACAAGATGCTAAATTCTGTAACAAACTATTAGTAACCTAAATCCAGTGATTATGAGAATTGTGGCTTATTTTCAGAATTCACAGTGGTTTAATTTTTGAGAATCAATCAATGTAACTCATTAGATTACTAGAAAAAACGTGAATCCATATGCTTATCTTGATAGAGAAAGGAAAAGGATTGGAATATATTCAGTATCCGTTATGATTAAAAATTCCCAGCATTGGGGCTTTCAATACGGAAGCCCCCTACCATCTCACAGTAGCTGTCTATCCTCTTTCTTTTCTGTCTTTTCCCCCAAATAAACTGTCTTTCAATATACTAAAAAAAAAAAAAAAGAAAGAAAAGAAAACTCCCAGCAAACTTGGCAGAGAAAGAAGCTTGTTTGGGTTGGGGGCATGGCTTAGTGGTGAGCACTAGCTTAGCATGTGTGAGGCCCTGGGTTCCATCTCCAGCTCTGCAAGCAAACAAGGAAACGAACAAACCAAAAACCCCAAAAACTTTCCTACATGGACAAAGGATGTTTATAATAAATTCACAGTAGCAAACATCATACTTTATGGTGAAACTGAAAACTCTGGGGAAAGCTGAGGACTTAAGCTGATTCCCAGTATGCACCAGCTGCCCCAGTGAGGGTCCTTTACATACACGTGTACATGCACATGTATTTGCTTCATAAATCTAGTAATCCTTTTCTCTCCAAAACCACCTGAAGACTTTGCTTTCTTCTGTGCTGACTGAAATGCTGTTTGAAAATGTCAAAGCCCAAGGAAACTTTGGCTAAACTCACACAAACAAAGAAACAGGCCAAAATGAAATGGAGATCTGAGGAGCCCTCCCTTCATGTTGTGAAGCTGTTTTTGAGGTCACACCAGTGTTGCGTTTGAAGGAGTTCTTTACTTGAGATCTGGCCCTGGCAATTTCAGCACTGTTTTTGTTCTTGAGTATTGAAGGTTGATAGGATGAGTGTACATTTTATTAGGTCAGTGACAATCCTGAAATATGTCCAGTGTAACCTCTTTTTTTTTAATCTGCCCCACTCGTTTGTTTTCTATGAATTTTTAAAAAATATCTTATTAGTGCCTATTAGTTTTATAAAATATTGTGTTTCATACACACGTATAGCATACTTAGATCGTGTCCATTCCTCTACTACACTCCCCTCCTGCCTCCCCTTATTCCCTTTCTCTTGTCTAAAAATAGTCTCTGTTCTACTTTCATTTCATCTTTTTTAGATTCCATGTATTAAGGAAAACATGTGATCTTTATATTTTCGAGTCTGGCTTATTTTGCTTAACATGCTGATTTCTAGTTCCATTCATTGTTTCTGCAAATGATATATTTTAATCTTCTTTACAGCTGAATAATACTCCATTGCATATATATGTACCACATTTTCTTGATCCTTTAATCTGTTAATGGGCAATTAGGCTGGTTCCATATCTTAGCTATTGTGAATTGTGCCAAAATAAACAAGGGTAACCAGGAATCCCTACAATGTGCTGACTTTAATTCTTCCAGGTATACACCAATAAGTAATATATCTGAGTCATGTGGTAGTTCTATTTTTAGTTTATTGAGGAGCCTCCATACTGATTTCCATACTGGCTGTCCTCGTATGTAGGGGTATCCAGTTTTCCCAGCACCATTTGTTAAAGATGTTGTCTTTTCTCTAACATATGTTTTTGGCTGCATTGTTAAAATTCAGATGGCTCTACTTGCATGAACTTGTCTCTCTACACTCTATAATTTTCCTTTGGTTTAAGTGTCTGTATTGGTACCATTACCATGCTGTTTTTGTTATGATGGCTTTGTACTACAGTTTGAAATTAAGTATTATGATGCCTCCAGCCTTGTTCATTTTGCTTAGGACTGCTTTGCCTATTCTGAGTCTTTTCTGTCTCCATATGAATTTTAGGATTGTTTTTTCTAGATCCATGAAGAATGCCATTGGAATTTTGTTGGGGATTGTTTCTGGTAATATGGACTTTTAAGTAATATTATTTTGATCCATGAACATGGGAGGTCTTTCAATGTTCTAGTGTCTTCTTCAATTTATTTCTTCATTTTTCAGTAATTTTCATTGGAAAGGTCTTTCTTGTGGGTTAGGTTGATTCCTAGTTATTTTATTTTATTTTATTTTATTTTTTAGTTACTTTATTTTTTTGAAGCTCTTGTTTATGGAATTGTTTTCCTGATTTATTTCTCAACTGGTTCATTATCGGGATATAGAAAAACTTCTGATCTTTGAGTTCTGGTCTTGTATCTTCCTACTTTGCTGAATGTGTTCATTAGCTCTAACAATCTTTTGGTGGAGTCTTTAGGGCCTTCTCTGTGTAGGATCGTATCATCTACCAATAAAGATCATTTGATTTCTTCCTTTTGCATTTGTATTCCTTTTATTTATTTCTTTTGCCTGATTGCTCTAGCTAAAATTTCGATTACTATATTAAACAGAAGTGGTGAGAGTGGGCATCCTTTTCTCATTCCCGATTTTAGAGGAAATGCTATAGTTTTTCTCCATCTCTATTTTGGCTGTGTGTTTATCATATAAAGCCTTTACTGTATTGAGGCACAATCCTTCAGCACCTAGTTTCTTTAGGGCTCTTATCATGAAGAGATGCTGAATTTTATTGAAGGCTTTTTCTGTATCAGTTGAGATGATCATGTGATTTTTATCCTTGATTCTGTTTATGAGGAGTATTATGTTTATTGATGTGTAGCTGTTGAATTATCTTTGCCTCCCTCAAATGAAATCAACTTGTTCATGGAGTATGATCTCTTTAATGTATTGTTGAATTCAGTTTACAGGTATTTTATTAAGGATTTTTACATTTGTGATCATCAAGGATATCTGTCTATAGTTTTCTTTTATTTGTTTTGTTCTTGTCCAGTTTTGGCATTAGGGTGATACTGGACTTATAGAATGAATTTGGAAGTGTTCCTTCCTTTTATATTTCATAGAATAGTTAGTTCTTCATTAAAGGTCTGGTAATATTTAGCAGCGAATCATCGGGTCCTGGGCTTCTCTTTGTTAGGTGACTTGTCACTGTTTCAGTGTCATTGTTGTTATTGATTTGTTGGGGTTTTTTTGATTAAATTTTGGTAGTACATATGTGTCTAGAAATTTATCCATTTCTTTTAGATTCTCCAATTTATTATGATGCAGGTTTTCAAAAATAGTCTCTAATGATCCTCTGGATTTCAGTGGTATCTGTTATAACATCCCCTTTTTCATCTCTAATTGTATTGATTTGGATCTTTTCTCTTTCCTATGGCTAAGGGTTTATCAATCTTGTTTATCTTTTCAAAGCAACAACTCTTCATTTCATTAATCTGTGCATTGTTCATTTAGTCTCTATTCCATTAATTTCAGCTGTGATCTTTATTCTTTCTTTCCTTCTGTTGGATTTGCTTTTGGTTTGTTCTTGTTTCTAAGAACTTGAGTTGTATCATTATGTTGTTTGGTTGAGATAGCTCTGATTTTTTGATGTAGGCTCTCATAGCCATAAACTTTCCTCTTAGAATTACTTTTGCTATATTCCAGAGATTCTGGTATGTTTTGTTTCCAATTTCATTTCATTCTCAGAATTTTTAAATTCCCTCATTCTTCAATTTCTTCAGTGACCCACTGATCATTCAAAAGTGAATTGTGTGTCAAGTTTCTGTATTTGACTATTGATTTCTAGTTTCCTTCTACCGTGATCTGATAAAATGAAATAAATTATTTCAGTGTTTTGTACTTGTTAAAACTTGCTTTATAGAATGAAATGTAATCTATTTTAGAGAACAGTCTATGAACTTCTGAAAAGAATGTGTATTCTGGGGTTGTTCTGTAGACTGTTCTGTAGCTGTCTGTTAAACCCATTGATCTATGGTGTAGTTTAACTTGATGTATCTTTGTTGATTTTTTTTTGGGGGGGTCTGGATGACCTGTCTATTGGTGAGAGTGGAGTATTGAAGTCTCCCACAATTATTGTACTGAGATCTATATACCCCTTTATATTGAGTAGTGTTTGCTTTATGAAATTGGGCACACCAATGTTCAGTGTGTGTACATTTTGTTGTATCATTTTGGATGATTGTTTCCTTTACCAATATGTCTGTACCTTCTTTGTCTCTTCTCATTAATTTTGTCTTGTAGTCTGCTTCTTTGGATATGAGTGAAGTTACTCTTGCTTGCTTTTGAGTTTCATTGTAATGGAATATTGTTTTCCATCCTTCCCTTTCTATCCGTTTATGGCCTTGCTAGTGATTTATATTTTGTACAGACACCAAAGAGTTGAGTCTTGCTTTTTAATCCAATCTGTCAGACTGTATCTTTTAATTGGAGAATTAAGATAATCTGCACTCAGAGTTATTGTAGAAATGTATGTACAGATTCCTGTCATTTTGTTGTTCTAATGTCTGATTCCTTCCTAATTCTCAAAAACATATGCTCTTCCTCTTCTGTGTGTAGGATTCCTTAAAGTATCTTCTGCATTGGTGGCTTAGTGGTCATGAATTTCTTTGTTTTATGCTCATCTTGGAGGGTCTTTATTTTCCCTTTGATTTGAAGGATAGCTTTGGTAGATACAGTAATCTAGGACGGCAGTTATTTTCTTCATGGCTTGAAATACATTGTTCATGTTTTCTTTGCCTTTAGAGATTCTGCAGAGAAGTCTGCAGTCCTTCTGATAGGTTTACTCTGTGAGTGACTTGGCGTCTCTCTCTCAGCTTTCAGTGTTCTTTCCTGGTTGTGTACTCTCAGTGTTACACCAAAATCTTATAAGTTTTATTTTATAACTGTGTCCCAGAGTTCTTGGGTGTTTTGCATATAATATTTTTTTATTAATTTTTGAGTGTGATAATTTATCAGCCTTATTTTCAAGCCATGAAATTCTGACTTCTACATGATCCAGTCTATTGGTGAATGTTTCTGCTGAGTTTTTAATTTGTCTTATTCTTTTTCTTTCCAAGATTTGTGTTTGGCTCTTCTTCAGAATCTCTGTTTTTTTGTTCAATGACTCCTTTATATCTTGGATTCTTTTCCTTAACTCATTCAGTCATTTATTTGTATCCTCTTTGAAGTCATTAATCATTTTAAAATAGTCTTGAATTATTTCGCATTTTATCCACTTCCATACCCTTGTATTCTGTGACTGATGACTTATGAACCTTTGGAGAAGTCATGTCGCCTTCTTTTTCAAACCTCTTGTTTTCTGTATTGAGATTTGTGTATCTGTTGGGATGGACAGCTCTTCCACTTTTACATGAGGACCTTCCTTGTATCCAGCCTTTCTTGGAGACTTGATCCCTAGCACAGCTGACAGGAGAAAACAGACTGCTATAATGACAACAACACAAGGACAAGCCAGATACTGATATGCAGTTGAAATCAATTAAAAGCAACCACCATATCAGAAAATAGAAAAGCAAACTAAAAGGCTAAAAGTTAATAAAGGTTAAAAGTAATCATAATAAAGTAATAGTAAACGTGGAGGGGCAGAGAAAGGGAAAATGGAAGAAGTAAAGTTCAGAAAAACAGAAAGGTAAAATGAGAAGGAAGAGGAGAAAACAGTGAAATAAAAATCTAATTAAGGAAAAAAGTAAATAAAGTTAAGTAAAAGTAACAGAAACAAACCAACAAAAAATAAATAAAGAGAAAAAAAGAGGAAAATTTTTAAACATCCTAACTGACAAAGAAAAAATCTAAAAAAAAGTTCTCTTTTGAGGTGTTTAGATGGCTAAAGTGAGGAACACAGCAAGAAATTTCTTACTGGATGCCCTCACTTGGATCTTGGAATTCACAGCCCAGAACAGTGAGGGATAAGTTTCTGTTCTTTATAAATTACTCAATCTCAAGTAATGCACAAAATGAACTAAAATAAGAAAGAACAATTTATCTATGAAGGCAAGCTAATTTACAATGCCTTACATTTACATGTTAATGGTATAGAAAGGTATTCTCTTGGTCTATGAGAAAAATGGACATTATTCAACAAAATTTTACTGAAAACCTAAAAGGGACCCAAACATGAATTAGACACATTTCCCGATTCAACAGGTTATGGAAGTAGAGTTTGGAGGTTCATTTTATTTCAAGACTTGCATTCAGGGTAATATAACCTGTCCCCAAATCCCTGCATATGAATTGTTTTATGGCCATCTGATAAATTCTTGGTTGATTCAAATGCCAGCCTGTTTGCCTTGTCTTCTACACCCCCATTTTTCTATTGGAAATGATTTTAGTAGGATAACATAATCCAGAAAAGAGGAATCAAGGAGGTGTCTTCCTTCTGTAGTTTAGTAAGAGGTGCAGACTGAGTACTCCTAATCAAAAAAAGCATGAAATGGTCCGAAATTCGTAACCATTTGAGTGGCAATATGAAACTCCACAAATTTTGGATTTGGGACTTTTCGATGAGGGGTTCTTAACTGGAAAATCTATGCAAACATTGCTCCAAAATCCACAGCATTCCCAAATCTGAAACACTTCTGGTCCATATTTCAAGTGAGAGATGCTCGACCTGAATTTTGAATACAGCCTGTGGCCCTGGAAAGGTCTATGTCCTCCTCTGCAGGCAGCGAACATGTGCTGAGCATTTCAATATGCCGAACATTCTTTCAGGCACCGGTTGGGGGGGTGCCGTGGACAGGAAGACATCGAAGGCATCTTCCCGTACTCACATACACCTAGCAGGGTGAATGACTGCGCGCAAGTGTAGTGAGAACCATGAGCACTGTGTGGTCCCCTGGTGGAGGGAACCTAGGATAAAACTGAACAAGAAGGGTAGCTTGGAAGAAATTGTATCTGAGCTGAGACCTTCAGTTGCGGGTTTTGTTTTTTTGTTTTTGTTTTTGTATTTTTGAGATAGGATCTCATTAAGCAGTTCAGGCTGGCCTTGAACTCACTATGTAGCCATGGGTGGCCCCAAACTTGTGGCAAGTCTCCTGCCTCAGCCTCCTGAGTGCTGGGATTGCGGACATGTACCACCATGCCCCACTCAAGACCTTTAGTTTTGTAGGAATTAGATAAGCCAAGAAGACAGCAGGAAACTTCCAAACAGGGTACAGAGCATGTGCCTAGGTACATCATAAGAAACTTCTGAGGAATGAAAAAAACAAGAATTTCTGTGGATATGTTGGTCATGTACATCTGAGTAATTTTCAAACTCTGCCTTTCAGCTCCTTGCTTTTTGCTTGGGGTCCATGTTAAAATGTCCACATATCATCCCTGAGTTCATTTCTTGTGTTACACTGATGTCCAATTATACACTGTTCTTTCAGTGAGTGCAAGAAGAAGGTGTACTTTCCCACCCACCTTGTTTCTACATAATCTCAAAAGCAATTACGCAGACACAGCAGTCTATATTTGCCAAAGTCTCTTACGTTCAGAGCTTGTGATATGTTGGTCTCTTTCTCCTTCCCCTGAAGAGGGAAACTTTGCTCTCATATTCCTTTTTATGGGTGAGACAAACTTGTATGCATGTGTTTCATAGAAGTTTTCAAATACCTACTATTAAGTTCCTGAATGTTCCTCTCTCTCCCCTTTCTCATCTAGGCTGACTAAGTGCAGATACCCTCATACAAGTGGAAAGGGTATTTTATCCTGTCGAGGGTTCATTCTGGAGGCAGCGTATTATGAACAAGCTGTTTGGGCAGACCCTGCATAATGGCTGTGTGCATTTTGCTCTGTGTCCTGGAACAGCACAAGAAGGTGCTGGGGTAGATGTTTGCAAACCGGTCTACAAAAAACACTTCATGCCATGAAAGCCCGTGTTACCTGCCTCTCTGATGATACAACAGTCCCAAGCCAGCTTGTTCCCCACCTGGTGTGTGTCCATGTCCTTGGGGTGCTGGGAGGCTGGATGTGATGCAGAGAGAATGAGTTCGGTTTCCAACCTGTTCTTTCCCCCAGGCAGCTCATTTCATACGTCTGGGCCCAAGGTGCCTGCATCAGGTGATCACTAAAGTCCCTGTTAACTGTAACATTTTGTGAATGAATCTATTGAACATGCTCCAAATCCCTAGACAGATGGAAATGGAGGTTGAAAGTTTATTTAGCACAGCATTTTATGGGGAAAACTAGCAGAACTGCACAAGTTCTTGAGTTGCTTGCTGCTGCCATTTTTGCCAGGCAGCTCTTGGCAATAATAGTAACATGACTGGCTCATCTCTTGGGAGCACCGATGATAACATCTCCTGACTGTGCCCCTCCCCCTCGGAGCTGTTATCTGAGAGACCGCTGTTCCGGAGCACCTGGGCCTTTCTCACACGAGCACTGTGTTATTCTCATTAAGCACAGAACATGCGACGGTTCTGTAAAAGTGTGCACGCAGGGAAAATTCAACACCTTTCACGAGGGAAGGAGTACACAAAGCCAGGTTTGAACCTGCAAACCCGAGCCAGCCCACATGTCACAGGTGAGAACGTGTTAGTGAGGAGGTGACGACGGTCCTGGAGCCATTAAATCACTTGCCCTCAGATACACTCAGGCAATTGTTCTGGTTTCCGGGTGGCTGGAGGGCGGTGCAGGCCGTGCCAGCCGACAGGCGCCTCCAGAGCCCTCTTCCAGTTTCTGTCTTCGTGTTTCTTTCTCTGTTTCTCTTTCCTGGGGATCTTCCTCACTTCTCTCCTTTTCCATCCTCCTTTGTTCCGAGGTGACGAACATGGACACATTAGAAAGTGGTAAAAAATGAAGATGCACTATTTTAATATTTGACAGTCACCTACACAGCTGGAATAATAAAAAAAAAATACAGAGAAACCAGTTGGCAGCTTCAGTTGATTTGTAGGTTTTATTACTCTCCACGTGTGGGCCATGGGGTAGGTAGTTGCCTCTGAATCATGGAGTAATTATGAAGCTTTAGTTTATGGTAATTTACTGCTATTTGCTTGTTGTAGAAATCCTATTTGTGTTAGTATTTGTCCTTTGTATGCACAGCATATTCAGACACACAAATCTCCCCACCACCTATCTAGCCTGCACACCATATTACACACAAACTCAATGAACTACACACATGCCCACACTTACACACACAGCATAAACCCAGTACGTACACATGCTCAATACATGTATTTCCAATACACACACACACACACACACACACCCCAGATACACCTAGTACACCATACATGTACATGCCTAACATATACCCTTACACTATACACACACCACATCACCCACATCTGTCCAATACATGCGCTACACACGTATGTACTGTGCACACAGCCAACACAGCATCACTCTGCACACCCCAACACACACATGTACACATACCTCACACCCATGCACACACACCCTCCTTCCCAGCGAGGTGCGATAGATTAGGCTCTTTGGAAAAGGCACAGTCAGCAACAGGATAAGAAGCAGAGGAGACTCTAGGTGAACAGACTTGAGTATAATGAGTGTGAGATTCTTCAAATACAGTAAGTGGTTTTCCAAACCATCTTCCCACAGACTAGGGCTTGACAGTTTTTCCAGTGCTGAGGAGAAGGTGCCTCGCCTGACATCTTTATGTAACTATTAGATTAATTTTGATATCTCACGGTTGTAAAACAAAGTAAAATGAAACAACAAAAAATAATCTATATGCACTCTTGATGGCTGCTGTTGTGCCGTTGGACGTAGTCTCTGTTTCAGGGTTTGTAGCAGCAATCGAGCAAGGAGATTTTCCACCCTGAGAGCTGAGAAGGCTTTTCTGTTCAGCACCAACTTTGGTCCCACCAATAAGGCAATGAGCAGCCACTGTGAAGGAGCCAATCTTTTCACCAATGGGCCAATGAACCGTTCATGGAAATGCCCGTTGACCTTCCCTAGCAGGCCGGTGTGTGAAGAACTTCCATGGTGATGGTATTTTACAAGTGTGAGTCACTTTGCTGTTTTTCGGGGAGGCTTCACTCTGCCCATCTCTCTGAGTACATTTCCATTTGGTGTGGTTTGGCAGCTGAGTGCAGTGTGGCGGCAAGTTGCTTGAAAACATTTCAGGGAAAGCCGGATGCCCCAACCCTGGCATACCTGCGGACCACATATATGGCTATAATTGCAAACAGCTGCCCACCTATCCACGTAACAGAAAGAGGTCATTTTAAAAAATGTTAAAAATAGCTTGCCCCAGGGGCAGCCAGTTCGTTTGTTGACTCAAAAAATATTTGCCACCAAGAAGGGTGTTTTGAACATGTACCCCATTACTGTTTCAAAGAAGGTTCGCCCAGGACCAGCCCCATGGTTAACCTTGGCAATTAACAGTAATACAGGGGTGACAGTGCTTATTTACCGAGTGTTTGCCCTGCCCGTGGTGCTGCTCTAAGAACTTCATGTGCCCCGACTCAGGGACTCTTCATACAGGCTCCGAGCTAAGACTGGCCTGTGTCACATTGGAAAAGGCAGGTACTGGCCTGGGGACCTCTGCAAGGTTAGAAAGGCTTTACTATGAGCAGACAGCTCCTTTCTCCATCTGAGAATTCACGTTTATTGGGTTAGCATTGTCCACTAAAGAAGCTTCCTCTGCTAGTCCCAAATTGCTCCAAAAACAGAAGGAGAGAGAAAGGAGGAAGAAAGGAAGAAGAACAGAGAAGAAAGGAAAGAACAAGGGAAGAAGGCAAGGAAGGAAAAGAAGAAGTGAGAAAAACAAGTCCTATAGTCAGTTTATTTTTTTCCACATAAGCCTGTCTAGCTTCAAAGATTGAACTCTTTTTTCTTTTGGCAGATGTGGTCTCAGCTTGCCCACACTGGCCTTGAACTCTTGGACTCAAGCCGCCCCCTAGTGCAGTCTCCTGAGTAGCTGGAGCTACAGGGACCTGACTCTGTGTTCTTTATAATGGACACAGAATAATTGTACACACTTCTGGTGCACCATGTGATGTTTTGATATAAGAGCACATTGTGTCATAATTGAATCAGGGTGTTTAACATGTCATCACCTGAAAAGTTTCTCTTTTCTCTGGGTGAGAACCTTCCAAATCCTCTCTCTTCTAACTACTTTGACATACCCGTTGCTGTTAACTACTGTGCAGTAGAGCACATCTTATTCCTCCTAACTCAAAATTTATGTGTGTTGACCAATCTATCCCTGACTTCCTTCTCCCCGTGTCCTCCCAGATCTGGTAACCATTATTCCATTCTGTATTTAATGTGATTAGCTTTTGTAGATTCCACAAGTGAGATCATGTGGTATTTGTCTTTCTGCATCTGGCTTATTTCACTTTAACATAATGTCCTTCAGGTTCAGCCATGCTGTTTGAAATGACTGGACTTTATTCTTTTTTCTGGCCAAATAGTACTCTATCGTGTAGAGTACTACTGTCATCCATTGGTGGACACGTAGATCGATTCCTTCTTGTGAGTAGTGGTGCAGTGTCTGTTGAGTGCAGATGCCCTTCAACACACTGATTTCATTTCCTTTGGATAAATACCTATGAGTGGGTGGAGTTGCCAGATCATGTGATTGGATCATGTAGTCGTTCTATTTTTAATTTTTTGAGAGAGCTCTATACTGCTTTCCATATGGTTTTATTAATTTACCCTTCCGTCGATAGCATAGAAAGGTCCCTATTTCCTCACATTCATATCAGCATTTGTTAACAAATAACAGTAATCTGACTTTAAAAATAGACAAAAGATCTGAAGAATTATTTCTCCAAAGAAAATATATAAGTGGCCAAGAAGCATGTGGAAAAATGCTCAACATCACTGATACCAGGGAACTACAAATCAAAACCACAATGACATGTCACCTCCCCTGAACTGGAATGGCTATGACCAAAAGACAAAAGATACTAATCCTATTTTAAGGACTGTTCCACAGCTATGTTATCGGGGGATATTTCAAACCCTTACTGTGTCTTGGAGGAGGTCAGTGCAGGCAGTAAGCACTTCCCCAAATTCACCTCAAGTCCATTCTTTCCAGAGCTGGATTTGATGATCCAGTATTGCAGCTGTCCCTGTGAGTTTTACACAACAACCTCATGAGGAAGGCCTCTTTTAAGGATGTGTATGATTTTAAGGACTTTTAACACCCTTGAAGCAAGAGCTTCCTCAAGTCTTTTTCTTCACAGCAGCAGGAACATGAGGCACTTTTGTAAGATGTTTCATTCCTTCTTGCAATGTATGTTGAGCACCTATGACATGCTAGGACATTTAGAAAAGATATACCTTAATGAGGAGCTGAAAATGGGCAAAGACATGGTAAAGGAATAAAAAGGCATTCTTAGGTCTTAGTGGATTTTTGTATGTACAAACTAGTCAACAATTTAATAAGTCATAAATCTTTGTCAACCTATAAAGCATTGTTATTGCCAAGATGTATGAAAGTTCATATAAAATATTTAAAATGATTATGGCTAAAAGTACAACTGTAGAAGTGATCTGGCCTGTTATAAGTTGATGGTGATGATGATGATGATAAAAGAAAACAAATATATTTACACAATTTTGTTAAATTTCTCCAGTCACACTGTGAGATATGACAAGGGTGCAAATCCACTGAAGTAAGCTAGCACAGCATCGGTTGCAATGTGCAAGACTCAGGATAGAACCTGTAGTATATTAAAGAAGCATCGAGACCACAAATCCAGGCCCGCATGCAGACTAAGCAAGCACTCTATCTCCGAGCTACATACCCGGCCCTGGTTTTCTTTTTTGACATTGTCTCTGTGACCTACATATGTCAAGAGAAAATGAAACTTGTGTTTGCCCTTTTCGGATAATATAAAGACCAATCTGCCTTTGATGTAGAATTTGTCCAGATGGGTTCTTCGAGAATCAGTAATGAACAGAACTACGTCGAACGTTTTGTGACAAACAGGAGATACAATGAAGGAGAACTGGTTGGATATAAATATATATGAAAGACAAGCACTTTATTTGGAAAAAGAAAAAAAGCAAGGATTAATAAATGAAAAAGGTGGACAAGGGGAGTAGCTCAGTAGTAGAGCCCTTACCTGGCATGCACAAGCCTTGAGTTTGATCCCCAGCACCGATAAATTAAAAGAGAATTTATTCATCAAAGATATATAAATTGTGTTTTGTGTCAGTGAGAGTTTTGCATAAGACAAGAGTTAATATCATCCAGCAGCTGAAAAGTATTTTGGTGGATGGTAGACGGGCTAACACACTATATAAAACTAACCAGAAAATGTTTGCCATCAATTAGTGACCCCCAAAAAAGCTGACCCCGGAAGTTTCCTGGCTGGAAATATCAGAGTGAACTCAAGAACGGGCCAGGGGGCCGCAAAATCAGTGTTATGGGAAATTTTATAATTTTCAACAAAAACCTCTTTACTCAAGAGTTCACAGAGCTGTCAACACTCAAATAGTGACAATAATGATGAAAAACCAAAATTACTCAAGGAAGAAGCGGAAGTCCTCCCTTTTGGACCAAGGAATTGAGAATTCTTTTCCTCTAAGTTTTACATTTATCTATTTTTAAAAGTATTATTCCCATAAAAAGTCACAGCATAGTAAGTATTCCCACCGTAAAAATCTGAAAAATAATTTCTAAGCAGTTTTGTTTTCAATCTCACATTCCGGAAATGAATCTAGAAATTAAAACATCTGCCGCATGCATGTGGATTTCAGGCCCTGAACACATACCTTCATAGACATTTGGAGGCTAAGTGCAGCATTCTTAACCAGAGACCATTTGGATTACCTTTCCCTGCTCTGTTCATGCCATTCTGCATAGTGGGAAAACGTATCATGTATCATATCATTTGCCCCAAACCAATTTTTCCAGTTTCATGGTCATCTTCTCCCTTATTCCTGGAACAGAACAGTCTTACAAAGTTTGCCAGCAGTAATTCAGACTTGGACTGCTAGTTGCTGCCTGGACAAGGCTGCCTTGATGGCTGATACCTGCTTTCCCAACACTGAGCTGTACAGTGAGACCTTGCTGCGTTGTGGTGTGGGTGGATGTTTGAGTCGGATGCAAGGGAGGAGGCTTCATATGCAGCCCCAGCCATCTGCCCCTGACTGGCAAGGAAAGACAGAACTGATTGGGATAATTTTCTGGAGGGTAGAGAGGGGACAAAAATTAGGAAGCCAGGTCCTGAATAGGACTCTAGCCACATGTTGAAAGACAGCTCTCTCGTAAGACGCCAGGGCCAAGGAACAGAGGAGAGCATGTTAAGGAGAAGTAAGCCAAGACCATATTCGAATGGCTAGCTTTGTCCTCCATCAGCCCAGTGCTGGCTCGCTTCCTGGACCATTCAATCCATCTTCATTTTCCTGGCAGTTGGCATTTGCCTAGAGCAGGCATTTCTAAAATGATACAACCCAAGAATGTCTTTTATTTATATTGTGAGACTCAACCCAGCCCTCGTCTCTTAATTCATGTAAGTAAAGACATAGTAAACTTCTCATTTTAATAAAAAACAATGTTCTATACCCTGATCAAAGATGATATCTTTGGGGTTCTTTTTGCCTGGTTAATTTCGACGCAATGTACTACTTTAGAGAATTAGTTTCATTTCTAAAAGAAAGACTAACAAGGGAGGGACAGGCAGAGAGTCTAGGCCTTCAGAAGGAACGTGGCTGCGAAGTTTAGAATAATCTTCTAAAGATTCAGTGTTACTTCTGAACAGACTGGTAATAACTAAGTGATGACTACTCTCTTCATCCAATCGGGTTAGTTTTCTTAGTGACATTTTCATGCTAGTTTGGAAACTACAGAATGTCCAAAGAATGAATTCCTTACTCAAAAAAAATTCTAAATCAACTTTCGCTTCAATTTGGAGAAACCTCCCCACTTAAATTTGACAGACATCTGTCTCCAGGCATGATTACTGGTTATTGTTAATGCTGAAAATTGAGTGAGATTTAGGATCTTTTCTGAGCCAAAGAGAAATGGTGTCACACTTGTTCCCCTTCTCTGCCCATCTCCATCCCCTTCCATAGTAGCCACTGTCCTGAATCAGAGACCATGTGTACATCACACACTCTCCTTTCCCTCGGAGGGCACAGTCACCACTCTTTTGACTGTGTGTGTGTGTGCCTTGTGTGTGTATAAGGCTCCCTTTCCTGTGTCATCTACGTTCCTAACTTGCTCAATTCCCTGACATGGCTCAGCCATCCCTATGTGTGTGTTCATGTGCACATGCATGTCCTCATGTAATTTCATCATGTAGGCAAACCTGAGCTTTGTCACCTCGATTTGCATGTTCTGAAGGTTCACTAACCACAAGCTGTGTTGCACTGCTCAGTCTTTCCACTGATTAGAGCTCCTGGGAAAGCCATTCCTGTGGCTCCGTGTTTGGAGCTGGGAACAAGATACTATAATTCCAGCTCAGCAGAGGATGGCCAGAGTGGATGGCGCAGGGAGGGCAGTGGCCAGGGCGAGCGCATGTACAGAGACAGAGGGGCTCACCCTAAGTTCTTGGGCACCTTTCTGGGCCTCCCCCACCCACATTTTGTTAGTTTTTCCTTGATGGAGCCTGCCTGCCCGGCTCCAGCATGCAGATTAAGACACAGATTGGCTCCTTCTGGACTCCTGGACTCCAGCCTGGTCTCTTCCACTCAGCTTGCAGGGTGGAAGTTCTGCTGGGAATACCAGGCAGAGCAATCGCTAGAGATCACAGTGAGCGAGACACCAGCCACTCACAGCGGAGGGAGGTACTGAAAGTACTACCATCAGTGAATTGATAAACTGGCATCATGGTAAGCAGAGAACATGAAGAAAATATAGACCTTCCTCATTTAATGACCTATCTGTTTAATAACTCTTTGGACCTACAACCCCCCGCATGGACTTACACCTGTCTTTTTTTTTTTTTTTTGTATGGTTCTGTACATCTTGTTGATGGAGCCTCAAAGTCTTTTTTTTTTTTTGTACAGTATACTTTGTTTTTATTTGCTGTAATTTTTGCTGAGTACACTGGACAGTACAGTGCTGCAGTTTTATGTTCTGTTATACATTACAGTGCTGGATGTAGGAGTCATGCAAATAAAGCAGAATCATCCAGTTGGAGTTTCCATTGACCGTTTCTTTGTTCTGAATATTGTAACGTACATACTCTATGCAATTCCTCATTTAGCGACCTCATTTGATGATCTAGTTGCAGAAACAGAACGTGACTGTTACACGAGGAATGTCTGTAGCCTGTTGTATTTTAGGCGCATTCGCTAAGCATGTGTGTAAACACACACAGCCTTCATGGAAGACAAATGTCTTTGAAACATGTATTATTTCTGTAATGTCTGATACTGGGGAAAAATAAGCTACCTGGATGCTTTGGATAATGCGGTTGCTTTATTTTGCCTCAATATCAAATGCAGAAGGGAGTGACTCGGGGCACAGTCTATGAGACCTGTTGCTCACACGCGATACAGGCAGAGCCGCTGGGCCTCAGGGCCAGAAAATTAATCAGCAGACTCTCTTTATTGGGCTCACTTCTAAGGACTGTTTGCTCCCCACAGTTCCTCGGGTGGTAATAAAACTGATTCATTTGGAGATAAATAAATTCTCACATATAATCAAACTCTTTGGAAGAGATGTTACCTTTGAAACGTTTTGATATGTAGAAATGTCTCGTATCATGTGGGTGCACGTATTTTCTCAAGGGTTATATGCGTACTTCCCAACCACAGGAAACAATCGAATGATTAATTATCACTGCTATTCTCAGCTCTGTGATTGTTTTGTGTGTTTAGTTTTTGTCTTACTCTCCTGGCTGGTCAACTCCTTTACTACCTCCCTGATGTGGCTCAACCCTCCAAGGTATACACCGCAGAGGCAGGCAGCGCCGCGGCTCCGCCAATGCCAGCCTCACTGTCACAGAGAGTCGGCATTTCCAGTGATTTGACAGAGTCCAGCCGATTCACGGTCGTCGATCCTTCGTTAGCAGTATTTTAGTTTCATCGGTGCCTCATGATGGCCTGCAGAAGCTCCTTCATGCACGAGCTGGAATTGCACACTCAGAACACAGCTGCCAGCAGCATCAACTGTGCAATCCCTGCAACCTCGAAGAGTTCATGGAAGCTGCGAAGACACCAGAAAAGGGCGTCTGAGGAAACACAGGACTAGACGCTTTATTGATCTGCTAAAGATCGTATCTGGATTGCATCTGCTTTGCAGTCGCGATTATTGGTGAACACCTTCTAGATCACAAGATACCCTGGATTTTCTGAATAAATCTCATCCCTGCCTTTTCTGACCTGTGAGGGATCGATGTTGCCTGAACCCGCTAATGGGATGATTTGTTAATGGCCGCTGTATTTTATTTTAAAGGTTATTGGAGAGCATGCATTCTTAAGAAAAACAAACCATTTTCATTGAACTATTTTGATGATATGACGTCTAATACAGATACTCCTCATTTAACAACCTACACTAATGACTGTTCGGATTTATGACCCACATTCAGACTTACAACACAGGAATGTGAGCAGCAGTGTGGCCTCGTGGTGGCTTCTTCTACAGGACAGCTTCTTCTAATTTTTGCTGATTGGACTGTATGGCACTGTAGCTTTATGTTCTGTTATACATTATATTACTACATATAAGAGTTATGCAAACAAAAGCGAAGTCATCAGGTTGGAGTTTCCTTTGACCATTTCTTTGTTCTGAATATTGTAATGTACGTACTGTACACAATTCCTCATTTAGTGGCCAGTTCATTGAGTTGCATGAATGGGACTTGATCATTAAATGAGGAGTGTCTGTAATCTCTCGTGCTCTTCTCTGCTACTAAATGCTCCTGGCACGTGAGAAGCCAGGAGTCTGCTAAAAGTTACTGCAGTACTGGAGAAATCGTTAAGAAATACAGAAGACTGAGGTCTGCTTAAAATCATACCATCTTCTTCTATATATGTGGTTCTAGATATTACATTCTGATCTTGTTTAGAATTCAGTCCTTTCACTAACCTGCTTTGTGATAAGTCAGTGCACATGTACAGTACATTACAGTTTCAAAGCATGGTGACATATTGACCCAGTTGCTTTACACCCTTCGTTTTATTTTATTTTACTTTGGAACACAGCAGGATCTGAACTAACTAACTAACTCTCCATTTGGTCTTCACAACCATCCTGAGAAATAGACAAGACCTGGACTGTTTTCTAGATAAGGAAGGGAGAATTTCAGGGTGAGGTGACTAGCTTAAGTCAACTCAGCTAGAAGGACAAAGGGTCTTTGCTGTCTACAAATGTTCTATTCGTACTGTGTGTTGAAATTTTTTTTAAAGTAACTGCATGTTTATATAACTTGGCAGTTTTTCTGCTCTTGCTTTTCATTTTTTAAGGTGACACAAAATTGCACATATTTATGGGGTGCCACTTGATATTTCAATATGTATATACACTGTAAAATGTTCAAATCAAGGTAAACACTATCTCCTCAAATATTTATCATGGTTGTGGTGAAAACATTCAAAATCCCTTTTTCTGTTTTTTTGAAATATACAGCATATTATCATTATCTAAAGTTGCTCTACCATGTAATGGTACACCAGAACCTATATCTCATCTCTGTGGTTTAGTACCCATTGATCAGCCTTTCCCCATCCCGTGCTCCCCATGACTGTTCCTAATCTTTGGTAATACTATTCTACTCTCAACTTCTAGGAGTTCAACTTTGTTATATCCCATATATGAGTAAGATCATGTGGGACTCGTGTTTCCGTGTCTGGTTTATTTCACTTAATGTGAACTCAGGCAGTGGTGCAAGTGGTGAGGAGGGGCTGTATGTACAGATGAAGCTTCACTGGCTTGCCTGCTGCTCATCTCCTGCTGCACCACCTGTCTTCTAATAGGGCGTGTGGCCTGGTGTTGGGGACCTCTGGTATTAGGTACCCTAAGTTACCTATAGGTGACTTAAGTATTTGCAAGGATTTGTGTAGATTATATAAAAACTTTGCAGCATGGGTAGATTTAAGCATTTTTGGATTTTAGATTTTAGCATCCACAAACCTGTGTGGGAGTGGAGGGTGGTGGGGTGGGAGGGTGCATGGGACTACTAGAACCAAATCCCCTGTGTTTATGGCGGGACAGTGTATCTCCCATAAGAAGAACAGCTCAGTACTCACCAATTCAATTGTACCTTAAATAACAAGAATCAACAATACTTTCATATAAATATATCTCATCTGCATCTACCTAGACTAAGAAGTTCTGATGATATTGTGGTCATATGATCATATAATTACTTGTCCATATCAGATAAACTCAACTTCTAATGTTCCTGTGTTCTGTTCACTTGGTCTGTTGTAGACATAACGATTCTATTTCCTAGACCATGTAACTGTCCATGATTTTCCTCAAATCTTATTATGTCTTTTCTTTGAGTTTTGGCAATTGGCATTTGTGAACTTCTGGGTGAAGAGATTCTGTTTAAAATGATCATTAAAGTAAAAAGTGGCAGGTATATCTTATTAAATGACAAAATTGCAACAAATATAGTTTGGGAGACCTTAACTGGCTTTATTATCAGTTTTAGAATCAGGCAATAGTAATCTAGATGAAAAATGATTCAGAAAGTTCTTTTCCACCAAATGGGCAGGGTGTAGTTAAAATTAGAGAAAAGAAAGTACCATACGGAAAATGGATGTGAGTTATACAGACAGTACGCCTGTTGGGCTGGTGTTTATTTGAACACCATTGGAACAGTTTGTTGCTTGCAACTGGCTGAGACTCAGCTACTTGTCCCAAGAGTAGGTTACAGTCTGTTTACACATCAAGTTCAGTTGCAGTTCACCATATATGGAAGCAGCTACAGGTCAGACTTAATTCAATTTAAACATCATCATTATCCTTTCCTCAAGTTTCAGTATCTGCTGGCTGCACTACTTACAAGATTAGGGACATGAGTCTTCTTTGACTGGGAAAGTCTTATTTATCCCCTAGTCCTAATAATAGCACCTGGCATCTTGTAGGCACCCAATTGGATGATTAGGTGGAATACTAATTGAATGGCCAGTCATAAAACTTATTAAATTAAAAAATCTTGCAAAATAAGTCATGACTAATGTTTAATGTAACAGCTGGGAAATAGTGCCCTCAGGGCAGGAGCTCTTAGATGTTTAGAGACTTAGCATTGGTTACAGAACCTATAAAATACACAGAAAAATTGTCATCTATGTCTGTAAAACCACAAAGCTTTCTTGTGATAAATAATAGAGTTTAAATATTGTATTGGTTTGGCAACTGACAGTAATAACTATAAATAAATAACCGAGGTAACCTTTATTAGTTAGACATTGAATCATAAAATATTGCCCAGGGGACAGGCAAGCAAAATTTAAATGCTGATATCTTGGCTTGGGAATTATTTCACAATTAAGGTAACTTCTATCGAGAGGGCAATATTTTCCAGCTGTTCTCTGCAAACCTTACTGTTTACATTATGTTTTGTGTTTTTTGAGTAGTAGAAGCAATTAATTCTGAGCATTGTAGTTTATTCTGCATTTGGGCATCACAATTTTAGGGAATGGATTTTTTAAAAATCCAGGCAGTTGACCAGGATCTAAATGTCATTTTAATAATAGGAACTGAAAATTTAATAATATGGTATTAGACTGTAAGTATAAGTGAATAATATTAGTCCTTACTAACTTTATTTCCTATACAATTCTGGCCTATTAATGGAAATTTTATTCAAAGGAATTCTGTATTTCAAAACTCTTTTTTAAAATAAAGATGCTCTCAACACAGACACAAAGAAAAGAAACCAGGATGAGTGTTAAGATACTTACGTGGATTCTTGCATAAAGAATTTCTCTTTGTGTGAAATATTGAGGAAAACACCCAGAGAGGTAAAGATGGCTTTCGCTGTGAGCATTTCTTTAACTGTTCATTGTAATTTGGTTGTGTCAGTCAGTGTATGAGTAAATATGAAACTACTTGAGGCCGTAAATGTATAAAAAAAAACAAGAATACATTTGGGAAAACCAGAAAGTATTTGCATAAAGCGAAACCAAAAAAAAAAGAGAGAGAAAGAAACAGAAACTTTCCAGCTTAACAGACGCAAGCCAGATGTCTGAGTATCCTGAACTTGAATGGCATTAGTTTGCCTTCGTAGCTGTCCCGGAGTGTTCCATCTCACACGGCTATGCAGATGTTATACAATAGCTAGTTTAACTCCTTTTAAAAATAAAAACGATAATTTCTTTATGTTGTATTTTGGCACATTGATGGAAATATGGCTGGCTTGTGGCAATAAAAACACTACTAGCTATTTTATCAGCTGAGTCAGAATTTTCACCAAAAGGAAGAAAAACAAAAGGTTACAAATGAAGAGAGATGTTTAATGAATTAAAATGAAAAACATTTATTATGCCTAACTACTGTATATTTAAATATTTTCCTACTACAAACTTTTTTTGTTAAAAAAAAAAAAACTTTCCTTTTCCAGTGCATTTTACATTCTTCCATCTCTTCTGGGCAAGCTGCCTTCTGCCAAATAGGCCACTATTTAATCCACTTTCATTGAAACAAATGCCTGCCCTGACCAATCTGGGACAGAAAAAGAATCAAAAAATTTCTCTTGGCTCTTTGCATTGTGGAAATTAGGCAGAAAAAACCTTCAGTCTTCCTTTCTCACCACTCCAAACAATTTTTATTTTGGAGTTCTTTTAGCAATGAGAAATGGAAGATTAAAGAAACTGGATACTGTTTAAAAAAGTCTCTTTTCCATAGACATACCTTATGGGGTAAGCCATGTCCCTGGAACACAAATTCTCAGGGCTGTGGGTATGGTGACTATTTCTTGGCAGAAAGACAGATTTTAAGCAAGTCCTTGTTGTAAATTCACCAAAACAGCTTCCAGAATGTTGCCTGATCACAGGTGACAGAGCTTTGCGCACCTAAACCTTTGGAAGGCTAAGGGAACCCCACACAATATTTTTTATTGAAGGACAGTTCTCCTTAAAATACAGCCTGAGGGGCTCATGGTTTGAATTATAGGGTGTCTTGCTTGAAGCTCTAGCATCTGGTTTGATAATCATCTTTTCACAAGTGTAGCCTTTTGTGAGTTTGTGACCTAAAGTGATATGGTAGAATGAACACTAGTGAGTCACAGGTGCTTAAATTGCAATAGTAACACAACTAAAATGAAGGAGAAATAAAGCGGACATTGGACATAATTGACAAAGTATGATGTACACATAGGAGGCCTGTATATTGTCTGTCCACCTGTAATGAACTGAATAGTGATTCCCTCTCCAAAAAATGTCTACATCCTGAAGCCTATGAATGTGAATTTGTTTGGAGAAAGGGTCTTTGCTGACATAATCAAGGCTCTGGAGATGAGATCATCCTGGATTGTGTGGTTAAGTCTGACGTCCAATGACAAGTGTCCTTGTAAGAGATGCACAGGAGAGAAACAGACAGAAGAGGACGCTATGTGACCATGGAGACAGAGATTGGGGCAGTGCAGCCACAGGCCAAGGAACTTCTGGAACCACAAAACCCCAGAAATGGAAGGAACAGATTCCCCTTTACGGTCCCTACAGGTGGTGTGCCCTGCAGACACCTGACTTCTGACTGCCAGCCTCGGAGAGAATACGTTTCTGTTGTTGAGGCAACATACCACATAAGCTGTTATCTGTAGAGTGTGTACTGTGGTGTTTCTGGGCTTATGGGCAGAAAGCATGATAAGATTCTAGAAATTAATTGGCCATTTGACCACTGTGACCCAGACTGAAGGTAATGCAGAAAAGTGAGACAGAGGACAGGTGGAGTGGGTTAGGGGGATGGAGGGAGGTGGGGAGGACGCAGGAGGGAGACAGGGGAGGGAGAGGGAGAAAGCATTATCGCATTCTCTGGATTCCTTAGGGAGTGACGTGACCACTTCCATTGGCCTTCAAGCCATGTGAACCAATAGAATTGCTTTTTTTACTTAGGCTGATTTGAGCCAGAATTCTATAATTTATAACTTCAATTGTGCCCATGGATCTAATTGTTCCCTGATTACAATCTTCCCTTTGAGTTCAGCCTCACATCCACATCCTTGGCAATTCCCATTTTTTACCTCTCTAGCTTCAGTGTCATCGTTTAGGCCTCTTGTATGGCAGGTTACAATTCAGCCACCCTACAGGACTGGCTCTCTGGGGGCAAAGAGTGTTTCACTCTCGTGCTCTACACATTTATTCAATCACTTATTCCACAACTATATTTACTGAGCACCTATTTTCTCAGCACTGGAGACATGGCAGTGATTTTTAAAAAGATGAAATTTTGTGCACTCTGAGGCTCATCTGCCAGCAGAGGTGAGAGAGGAGGACAGTAGATAATTGAAGTTATGAAGAAAATCTAGAGTGTGTGCAGGCAGTTAATCATAGAGGCACCACACACCCCAGTAATTCCACACTTTGGTGTAAACCCAAGAGGAATGAAAACATACATCACAAAAAGCCTGTGCATGACTGTTCGTAGTAATGTTATTCGTGATGACCCAAAAGGCAAGGGAGGAAACGAGTATTAATAACTGCGCTGTGACAATTAACTTTCATCTTGACACACATGAATGAATATGATTACATGGTTGGTAATTTGGGATATGGAAAAACCCAACTCATGTCCAATGTGTTGGCACTTGCTGTTTCTTATGCCTGGAGGTTGCTCATCTTTTCTCCTTGATGAGTTTTTGTCAAGATCCTCTCCTGGGGACCACTCTTCAGCAAGACAGAGCTGGGGCAATGCAGTACCAAAGGAAGGCATCATGAATTCAAAACAAGACAGGCCTGGGTAGGAGTTCGTCCCACCTCTATGAGCTGCCACTCGAACAAGATGCTTCAACACAGGCAGCCTTATTTCCGTCTTTGTAGAGTTCCACCACAAAGGGTGTAAGAACTCATTCCTCCCTGGTTGCCATCACAATGGTGCACCTGAGAATGGGTTAGGAGGTGCTACGGTATGGGTCCCCGCTGGCTATCAGGGGCTGGAGCCTGGGCAGGTGGTCTCCAGGTACCAGTGGCCTCCTGAACCTACCTCAGTGTGTCATGAGGCTGTTCTCATCTCTGTCGCTCCAGGGTCCAACCATGCCTCCTACGTGGTAGGTAGTAAGCATTTGCTGAATGAATGGATCAATGGAGGATGATTTCAGGGAAGAATCACTCCTAAAATTTCCAGCCACAGACCAAGAAAAGCCAGGATGAAAACATGTCTCTTGCCCAACGCTCACTACGCTTTTTAGCGGCGGTCACAGCACTGTTTTCTCCAGGAAGGATGACCTCATGCCAAGGATGAGGGTGTACTGGCTGTGCCTGGCACGTCCTGATTCTGGGCTTTGGTGTGGGGAATAGAGAGGATGTCCACAGGGAGGGAGGGAGCCAGATTCTGGAAAGCAAGCCAGGAAGGGTTGCAATGCTCCTGAGTTACTTCCTGTCCCGTGTGCCAGCTGCAAGCTCAACAGTGTCTCCACAGCGCCCCTCCATGTCCATGACCCTGTGATGCTCTCTGTGAAACTACAATGCATCTTCCACAAAGTGTTCTCAAAAACTTCCAAGTGGAAGGAAGTGCCACTAAGAAGCAGGCACCACTCCCAAGTGAGAGCCATGAACTAAAAGTCCCGTTGCAGCCCGCCTTGGGTGACTTCCTTAAAGGGAGACAGCTCTCCCTCTCTTCCATAGCGTATGTGGCAGAACACATGCAAGCTTTCGGGCTTGCCCAGTTTTGACTGTTATCACTTCCTTCGGTCTCATCTTGGAGCAAGGAGGGTGACTAGTGTTTACTGCTGCAGGTTAGTTTTTTAAAATAAAAAATTGGGTCAATCTGTCACAACCCTGGTAATCTAGCAAAGATAGATTGGATGTGGATATGTGGAGCTTGAATTCAGTTCCTAGTTAAGAGCTTGCATGAAATAAAGTTATTAACTTTGCAGATTTCTGTGCTGCCGGGTGTCCACTGAAGGACAAGGTCAAGTTGGCAGAAAGAGATCTGGCTCACCTCTCCCTCCTGTGTACCCCTCCCTGGGTCATTTGTGGGAACTCATTGGACATGGAGGAAAAAGTATTCAGCCCTGTGCATCTATGGCTTCTGCTTCATCAGATATAATAAACTGTGGATGGTAATAGAGTTAGGCCTATGATGGTGTCAGTGCTGAATACCTACACATTTTTCTTGTCATTATTCCATAAACAATATAGTCTAACAACTATTTATGTAGCATTTACACTGTATTAGCTATTATAAGCAATCTAGAGATGATTTAAAATATGTGGGAAAGTGTTCAAAGTGTATGTGCAAATATATGAGGGGAGCATTTTGTACAAGGGATTTGAGCATCCTCAGGTGAGGCCCTGGAACCAGTCCCCAAGAATACTGCAGGATGACAGTATGACATTGCACTGTACGCTTCAAAGTGTGTACCCACACTGGTGGTCACCACATTCCTAGGAGCTTAGACTTCAGGCCTTGCCCCAGACCTACCAAATCAGAATCTGCATTTTTACAAGAGTCCCCAGATAGGTGGAAAGCATGTTAAAGTTTGGGAAGAGTGGTGGAGTTGGCTGTTTTGTGATCAAACAGTCCTGTGCCTCTGAACCCAAATCCAGCAACATATGAACTGTGTAACTGGGACAAGTTGCTTCAAGGATCCTTGAGGCTCAGAATCCTCATTTGTGATATGTGCACAGAAACATCTGTTCTAGCTGCTCATAGGATTGAATGAGCAAGCCGATCTACTAAATCTCTTCACACCAGTGTTGGAAATGATAGCTAAGGAGATGATCCGTGGCTCTCCTTACCCTCCTTTCCAGGCCCAGCCCAGGACCAGGAATAGTGTGAGAGCCGACCCCTGGAAGGCAGGATGGGCAGCACTGAATAGGGCTTCCAATGGGTAGCAGTGCGTATTGTTGAATAATAGCCTACTTTTATTATTTTATTGGGTATTTTTATTAATGCTATTATTTCTATACTTTTGAGGGAATTCATGAGTTTGCAACTTATAAATGAAAGGCTCTAAAAGTTATAATTACACACGTTTTATTTATTTATTTATTTATTTATTTATTTATTTATTTATTTATACAAGTTTTAGACCATCTGAATGACTGTTCTCTGGATCACATTCCTGAACAAAGCATCTTAGGTGTGAGGCCACAGATGCCGCACAGACCATCCCTGGTGCTGGGGCAGAGCGGATGTGGCTGGGCTGCAGGATTCACCTGCAAGTGTCCTCTGGGGCAAAGCAGGTCCTGAAGCAATCCTGGTCTGGCAGCAGAGGGGTACCCACAGACTGGAGCTGCACAT
Source organism: Hystrix cristata (assembly GCA_004026905.1). Taxonomy (NCBI): domain Eukaryota; kingdom Metazoa; phylum Chordata; class Mammalia; order Rodentia; family Hystricidae; genus Hystrix; species Hystrix cristata. The sequence goes on from PVJO010002338.1 coordinate 29,336, forward strand.
AGCAGGGGGAGGTGGCACACCTGTGCGCCAGGGACATGCCTGGCCCAGGCACAAATCCCTTTCAATTGATTTTACAGTTTGCAGTCTGCTTTAATAGGGCTCTCTGCCTTGAGAAGAATTTTCCATCTTTTTTGTTAATGGTCCTCAAAGTTTTGGTACATAGCAGCGTAAACTAAGTGCTTTGTCTCTCAGCACTGAAACTTACGGCTCTGAAGTGTTGTCCCACTGTGTGGTCTCACCCCAGGCTGCTCCTGCCCATTCATTTTACTTCTGAGGAAACTCCGTAAATATATGTTTGGATGGATATTTGTCTTCACCATTGGTTTAATAGTCAGGGCAGATGTGAGGAGGAGAACAATAACCAGAAAGGTGAATACATTCAGGTTATGAAATGAAGGTGGTAGGAAGTCAAGGAACATAGGTGAAACGAACAGAGATGCTTTTTTCCCATAAGACTCTTTGTGTTTGCTTGGAAGTGAAGAATTCTAAGGCTACTACTCCATGAAATCCCATTGTGGTAGCCATTCAATTATTCTTCGACAAAGCCAACGATCCCAAATCCTGAACCATCAAGGATAATGTGAGAGAAGTCCAAGTGAGACCTTTCTGTGTTTTGAACATTGCATCCGGCTTTGTTCCAGGAAGCCAGGCCACACTGAGGCAGTGCTTGGTGGTACCAGCCTTCAGCCAGTCAGCTCTTTGCTCCAGGGAGCCCTGCATGCTCGTAACTGTCATCCGGGGAGTATTCCTCCAGCTTCCTTCCAGTTCGGACTGCTATCTGATGGTTAATATTGTAGCTGTGGGCTGCCAGATGGATCATGTCCTGTTGGGAAATCACTTCTCTATTTACAGATGCTCTGGGAGCTTGAAGCAATACGTCAGATAATTCAATCCATAAAAGGCTTTCACTTTTCCTTCAGTGATTGGACTATTTTAAGTGAACGTGCTCTTGCTGGCCAAAATTGCATTGCGATTGTCTCAGTTCTCTGTTTCTCTGGTCATGTATCAGGAGAGACCTTCCTGCTTTCTCAGCGTGAGACTGGTCATCCACACTACGGAATTCACCAGACTCTCTGCAGTGTGTGCTTTGGTCTCCATGTGTGCTAATATAAGATCGCTACTGGTCTAAGCCAGAAAACAGTTACCTATAGTTGAAACTCACAGAAATGCCCAATTTTATCTGACCAAGTCGGGAATAATTTGGAAGAATGGATATCCGAGAACAATAACAATAGCTACTAAAATCTACTGAGTACCTACTATGTGTGTAGTACGTGAAGTAGCTTTGTCTAAAGCTTTGGCGACCTAAACTTGATAACATGGAGATTTTGAGAACTTAGCTTCCTTACCAGGTGCTTTATAAACAGGAAGTGAGGGAGTGTGGATTCCAACCTGCAACCAGAGGACACTAAAACATTCGTTCTGTGTCTTTCCGAAGGGTGATGGTCAACACTCACTGGAAACATGAGTGTCACTGGAACTTACTAGCTGCTACGTAGCTGAAAACAGGAGCAACAGGACAAGTAGAACAGATCCTGTCTGTCTATTCTGTCGCACATTGGAAAGAAAGCCAGTGAGTGGCTGGCATGTCTTTGTCTTCTAAGCTATTTCAGCCCAACCTCTGGCCTCCAGGATGTCCCTCTGTCTCCCACTTTTTTTTGTCTTATCCCGGAAAAACACAAACTCCTCAAGGATCCTTGTTGAAAATTCACAAACATTTTACAAGTGTTAATAAACTAGCAAAGACTTCTTCTTCTTCTTCTTTTTAAAAATATGCCTGGGCAGTTGGGTCCAGGAGGGCTTTAAAAATTCTCTAATTTTGCCAGCAGACTGAAGAGAGGAAATGCAAGTCGCTGGAGACAAAGGGGCAAAGTCGCGGGTTTGGCGCTGGCTCTGGATGACAGTCCGCTCTTTCTCTGAGGACCTTAATTGGCTGATGGGGTGATTGCTTTGGCCAGGCGTCCAATTAATACCCAAGATTTGAGGATTGGTTTTCCAACCTCGGTTGGGTGAGTTTCCTGGCAGGAAAAGGTTACCACTGTAAATTCCATTCACTTTCTTAACTCTGCACTTACTCTATAATGTAAAGAGATCACTGTCTGGTTAATTCCAGACAAGGCTCTGTGAGCAGATGGGGAATTTGGATTTTCAAATTTGAAAAAAAAATAAGTGAGTGTGAGTTTTATATAGTTACCTTGATGCTCTACCTTGTGGAAAATGTATTAAATCCCACAGAGTAGCAGGTAGGATGGCAAATGGCAACTCAGTGGTCACCTAGAGGTTTATACCTGCTGAGAAGGCCCTGATCCATCGCCTGCTGGGACAGATATAGACCCAGTGAAATCAGTGTTGAAACAAGATCATTCAGCCCTGTGTGCAAAGTGGCCTGACACGACGGTGTAGTGGCTGAACCAGAAGACAGGACGGCATCTGATAAAACAAAGGCAGGAGCCATGGCTTTAGATCACGGCTCTGAAATTTACTAGTTGTGCACAGTTGATTAAGTTGCTTGGTCTAATGCGTAGAGCAGGGATAATAATACCTCTTTATAGCTTAGTCACAAGGATCCCATTAAAGAATACATGTGAACCCATAAGGACATTGAATTCATGTTAATTCCCTTCCCTCAGCACCAGGGGTGGCTGCGGCTGCTCAGTCAGACACTTTACGAGCTTCAGTAACAACGCTGTCTTGGAGAACCATGTTCAGCCTCATGCTTGGCCTCTCAACTGTAGCCACATAATAGCAAACTCCATAAAACAAGCTGACGAACATCCAGTTGCTTTCCTGCCTGGTTAGCATCCTAGCAGACGAGCTATCTCATAGCTCGATTTCAGTATGTTTTTACCCATCCTGAGTGGACTGCCGGCTGCTCACTCGGTCCAGCTCCCGTTTATAAGGCTTTGTCATTTTTCCCCCTTTTTTCTTGTTTACCAGATGGAAGGAAGCCTGTTTGTTAAAACATCCTTTCCCTCTACTTACTTTGACCTGATTTTGAAAGTAGCAAGTCAGTTTATTTGGGCTGCTGGAAAGAGCAGGAAACCAGATGTCACGGCAACTGCGATTTCTGGAAGACATTCTTCTTGTCTCCCAACCAGACACGTGATGCATGAGGTAGGCGCCCCTGGCAGCACGCCACAGGCCCCTGGTGAAGCGTGGGGATGCACTCGGGTCTCCCCCCGTGTCCAGGAGGCCAGCTGCCTCAGCATCTGCCTGCTAATCACTCTCTGGTGAGTCACCCAGACAACTCGGCTACCCACGAGTGAGGCTGCGGGCGGGTAATGCAGTAGCTGAGAGCTGAAACTCCCTGTTAGGGAGAATCCCTGAGTACTGGAGTTTGTCAAATAGTCCAGTCCAGGTCTATGTCATGTTGTTTTCAAAATAAATAATGCTCATTCAAGCCTTGTTGCTTTAATCCTTGACTTCTTAAACAATCAGTGCAGACCAAGAGCAGGGTGTTCTATAGTTGTTACCTAACATGACTGTAATCTCAGCATTCTGGGAAGCTGAGGTGGGAGGATTGTCAAGTTCGAGCCCAGCTCAGGCAACTTAGTGACTTAGTGAGACCTTGTCTCAAAACAAAACATAAAAAGGGCTAGGGACATAGCTTAATGCAAAGACCTTGGATTGAATCCCCAGTACCAAAAAACAAACAAAAAGAGTTGCTACCACAACTCTGGCATCGTCCTTGGACAAGGGTTCCCAATGCTACAGTGCAGTCTGTCAATCTTCATTAACTCCTGGGCATCCTGAACAAAGAGGAGCTATAGAGTCTTTGCTCCCTGTCCCCTCGATTAGCTCATTAAATGAGCAAACTGTGCCTCTTGGGGAAGTTAAAAGAACATTTTCCTTGGCAAAATCAAGAAAAGTGGAAGAAAAGCATTGATTTTTGCGTTTATTTATTACACCAACAGTCATTTATTAAGCATTTATAGGTGACAGGCACTGTGGAGAGCAGGGTGCATAAGAACAGTCCTGAGCTCAAGCTGATTGCCAGCCTGGGTGGTGGGACAGATAATCAAAGAGCGGCTGTGACAAAATGTAGTACTGCTAGCGTAAGCACTGAGTATCGTAAAAGCTCCCTGGGAGGTGACAGAACTCTAAGAAGGAGCAGAGTCACAGTGTAGACCCAAAGGATAAGGAGCCAGTCTTCTGTGAGGTAGATAGGTGGAGATGTGTAGACAAGGAGGCAGAGACAAGAACTCCAGGCCAACCTGGGGAAGGTGACCCCTACAGGGTGGAGGACTCTGAAGAGCCTAGGACAGAGCCAGGGATTTTCCACTAGGGCTAGCCAGGGACCCTACTAGCCCTCTGGTGGAGCCTCTAGTGGGGCCTCTGGTGGGGCTCTCTGTAGCCATTTCTAACATTGGTGGATTTCCATATCCTTCCAGGACCTCCAGATCCTTGAGCAGTGTGTGGTGGAATGTTCTAGAAAGGTCTTGCTTCTTGTGTGGATCAGGCTGTGTCCTGTCCTTCGCAAGAAGTCCTGGCATCTCCACTGTGAAGCCAGCATGATAGAGGCAGCCCAACTCCTCAGCATCCTGGGGTCCCCAGGGGCACTGATGGACCTCTAAGAAATGAAACAACCACCTGGGAACCTGGGTCTCACACAGATGCCGATGCACTCATAGCCTGCATCTCTCAATAATGCTCAGATAAGCAAAGTGTAAGTTCAGTCTACCTGGTGCTTTCAGACTTTCTTGCTTTTTTATTTGTCACTAATACCTTTCGCCTTCACCAAATTGTCATGAGTATTAGGGTGACCATCTGTCTCACTCTGCCTGAATTGAGAGTGTCCCCAGATGCTAGACTTGAGGTGCTAAAACTGAGAAAGTTCTGGGCAAACCAGAATGAATTAGTCGTCCACAGAATGCTGACCCTATGCTGAGCCCTTTGGTGGGACATGATTACATTTGTTCCTTAAGGTGATGTGTTGGGATTGTGTCATTCTGTTTAAAGGAATCCATAAAGAACAGATGAAATGTGCTTCCCAAACCAATGGCCTAGTAAGTGGTAGAGCCTGAATTTAAATTTGGTTATATAAATTTGGTTGTTAAAGCTCGTATATTAGTTATCTATTGTATAATAAATTACTCCAACTGGGTGGCTTAAATCAACAATAAAATTCATCAATTCACAGCTGTTGTAAATTAGAAATCAGGAATGGTATAGCTTGGTGGTTCTGGCACAGGGTCTCCTGAAGTCACACTGAAGAGATAAGCTGGAACTTTGGACATCTGAAGGTTCGATCAGGGCTGGACGCTCTGCACCCAAGATGGTGCACTTAGGTGTTGGCAGGAGGCCACCGCATCCTCCCGTGTGGCCCTAACTCTAGGGCTGCTTGAGTGTCCTCACAACATAGTAGCTGGTTTTCCTTAGAGTTAGTAATCCAAGAGACATCAAGGAAGACATCACATGTTGCTTATTACCTAGTCTTGGGAATCATGTATTGACATTTCTGGAATATCCTATTAGTTACCCAGGTCAGCTCTGCCCAGTATGGAAGGGAACTTCACAAGAGGTTAAATACAGAGGCCGGGATCATTGGGGAATCTTAGAGACTGAGTACCTAGTCCCTGAGTATTTTATAATTCCATAGTCACCCTCTACGACTGTACTTAAGATAGGAATAAAAGATACTCTGTGGTATGAGACTGATTGAGAAATATATATATCTATATATAGTATACATACACATAAATATTCATTATATGCTATATATTTACTCCACAGATGTTCCTATCACACCAAATATTTTTGTTTGAATATTTTTAAGTTATTCCTAATACTCCAAATTGTATATTATAAACACATGTATGATTTTTATAATCAGAAAAAAAGTTAATTTTCAAAACATTTTTATGGATATGTATGAACACAATCATGAATACTGTTTGGAATTGTACTTAGGACCTTACAGAAAAGCAGCCTGTCTGTTCAGATATTTCAGCATGCAGAATATGCTGCTAATAGTAAACAACAATTGCATATGTAACATATGTACAGTTATATAGATGGTTTCCTGGAATTCAAACTGGCAGGAGGCAGAGAAGTTAGGAAGGTTGGGAAACCAGAGAGTTCAACAGTAAGATGTTGAAGACAAGATAAATGGAAAATATTTGCTAGAATTTTATCCCAGCATAATGTTATGGGTGGTCCATGCGAATTTAAAGAGGCTAGAATGGTACAATCAAAACTGTATCTTCTGAACCTTAGTTACTTCATTTATAAAACAGGGAGAGACAGTGACATTTGTGCTTACAATCCATAGAGTTGTTTTACAAATGAGAAACTGCATGTGAAAATGCTCTCAAAAGTGTGAAGTGCTAAAGCAGAGGAAGGCGCTCCATCCCACCCTTACAGCTATTGTCTCTGGACGGCCCCAGCACCTCCGTGGGGGCCTGGGCCGCTCAGAACCATGCGTGACGGCTGCCTGGTGGCCCCCGGGAGCCCTCTGTCCCCCAGCTCCAGTCACACATCTCGATCCAGTTGTCAGACACCTTCGCCGCTGTGTTTTCCTTAAGCTCCGCTGCCATGTGTTGCCCGGAAGTTTATGGTTCTGCAGGTAGAAACAAGGCTCTGCTGGCAGGACTCTCAGCTCCTGTATGCTTGCTTGTGCCTGGACCTGAGGCCAGGTGGGGCTGGGTGTGCATGAGGCTTGCCACCCGGTGCTGGTGTGTATGCAGCACTGGCCTCAGGCCACCGATCTCCTGAGGAAGCGGGACAGACAGTCCCAAAGGCAGTGAGTGGGACATGCACATAAACCTGTAACACTTTTCACATTCCTCGCCATACCACTGAGGCCAAAAGCAGGAGCAGAATTGAGTTTCTTTGACAAACATTTCTTTTTTACTCTTTTTCTTAGAAAATGATCCCCAATCTGTCTGAAGAATCTGGCAGCCATTCACATGTCAATCAGAGGCAGTTTTGTGGGGACGGCATGAACAAATTCCCTGCTAAGATTTTCAGCTCAGTGTGAAAAATGAGTTGGTGCTTAATCATGCGCAGCTGAAAGCCTCCAGCTGCTGCCTGTGATTCCCAAACTCTGTGTCTCTATTCCAGACTTCCCAATGACCCAAGTGGAGTGTGCTGCTCAGTGTTTACCAAACGATTTTCCAAAAGGGGAAACGGCACAGTGAATCGCCACATTTGCCAATTTCCAAGGAGAGATACTCTCATCATGCCCAATGCCAAGCTGTCGGTCTGCCTCTGCCATCACAAGGTTGGGGGTCGATGCAGACAGCTGGCTCTTGTGAACTGGTGTAAGCCAGCTGCAGGACACCGCCGGATCCAAACCTGAAACACTTAGAGGTAAAACAAGCATCTCAAAATCAACACATGCAAAACTCAGCCAATGGTCTCTCCTTGCCCCACACAAAACCTTGTCCTCTTCCTCTTTCAATGTGAGTGAGGCAAACCACAGTGCAACTGGTTTTGCAAGCCAGACCTCAGGCATCAATAGCAACTCTTCATATTATCTCTCTTCTTCATTACCATAAACAAACCATTGCCCACGTCTGTTGATTTTCCTTCCAAAATATTCACACTTTGTTCATGTTCCCTTATACTGTGCTAGCATTACTCATCACCTGGATTATTGCAAAGGTTTCTCAGTGGTTTCCCTGTGTCTGCTCTTGCACACACAGGCACATACCAGACCCATTTTCCTGGTATTGGCCAGTGATCTTTGAAAAATGCAACTATGATAATGTTACTCCCTTGCCTGTCAAGCCTTTAATGGCTTCCCATGGGATTTAGGACAATAATAAAAATCCTTAAGAATAAACTGAATAATCATGGCCAACCCTTCCCTGTCTCTTTAGCCTAATTCTGTGCTGTTTGTACACATGACCCTCACTCTCTCTGTCTGTCTTTCAATTCCTCAACTTTCCCACTCCTTTACCATTCTGGCTTTTTCACAAATTGTTCTTCGCCTGGGCTTACTTGGCCTGACCAACTGCTCCTCATTTTTCTGTCCAGTAAGAGTATTTTAGAAGGGCTGTCTTAAGCCTCCTAACCTGAAAAGATTCCTTTACTTTTACCTTCTATGACATCTCCTTTTTAGCTTCATTTCCAGCTGCACAGTATGCCAGTCCCAGTTGTTCATATCCCAGCCAACATTTGGTGTTACCAAACTTCAAAATTTGACAACCTAGTATAGTGGTGGCTTTAGTGATTTTAATTTTCATTTCCTGGATTACTAATACATTTGGGTATCTGGAAATACATTTATTTCCTATTTGAATTTTCTATTGTATAAAATGCTTATTGAAGTTGCTTGCACAGTTTCTTATTGTGTTATTGTGTTCTTATTAGTTATTAGTAGGAGCACTCTACCTAATATAGGTGTCAAATGTTGTTGTATTTGTTGCAAGTATCTTCTTCCACTCTTTGCCTTGTTTTCTTACTTTCTTTAAGATGTCTATTGATAAAAATAAGTTTTTAATTTCAGGATTATTGAATATTTTATTTCCTTTTTAACTGCTCATGCTTTTCTGTGTTCTTTGGTGTTTCTGCCTGTAAGGTTATGTTGGGGTAAACTCTCTCAAGTTTTGTCTGTATGGAAAAGTTATTTTCTCTTCATTCTTGAAAAATCAATTTGAACAGGTATAACATAATTTCCTCTCAGCACACTGCAAAAGAAAAAAATCTCCCTCATGGTGGGCTTTGATTATCCCTGATAAGAAGTTAACGTTCAATATAATTTCTTCCTTTCAAAGGCTTTTCTCTTTACTGTCTGGCTTGTATTTAAAATCTTCTCTTTGTCTTCTACGCTCTTCACTCATATTATGATATGTCTACTTTAGGATTAATTTCTATTTATACCACTAGGAGTCAATCTACCTTCCTTAATCTGAGGGTTTTAGTCTTTCAACAAGTCTGGAAATTTCTCAATCATTATTTTTTTGAACATAATTTATTTTTATGACTTGGACCTAAAATGTCCTCACAAGCCATGTGCTGGTGAGTTGGTTGGTATCCGATGGGTTTTGGAAGATGACTGGATCATGTAAGATCTAACTTCATCAATGGTCTAATCCACTGATGGACTCATAATTTCATGGTATTTGTGGGAGGTGATGGAAACTTAGTGGAGGTGTATTGTAGCTGAAGAGAATAAGGAGTATGAGAATGAACTTTGGGCCTCTATCTTGTCCCCAGTCCCTTCTTTTCTGCCTCTTTTCCTCTCTCTCTTCTTCCTGGCCCCCATGAGGTGAGCAGCTTTGCACTCCATGTCTTTCCATCATGATATACTGCTTGCAAAGGTCTAAAAACAATGGTCTAAAAACAGCTGACCTTGGACTGAAACCTCGGAAACCATGAGCCAAGATAAACCATTTCTTCTTTAAACTGTTATTCTCAGGTATTTTGTCACAGTAATAAAAAGCTGACTAACACATTTCTTCAGTCTTTCTTATTCCTATTGAACTCTAAACATACATTACATCTTTCCATTTCTTTTTCCAACTCTTTGTGTCTCTGGACTGTATTCTGAATGATTTATTTATACCTATTTTCTTTTTAGTAATGCTTTGGGTGCATTAAATCTTCTTTTTAATATGTTTAATGAATTTTTAAACTCAACTATTTATTATATAATTTCATTCGTGGTTAAAATCTGGTTTTCTTTATGAATGTCCTTGCTCACTTTCAAAACACTAAAAATATTTATTAAAATATTAAAATGCTTATTTTGTAGCCTGATAATTTCTATATTTAAAATCTTTGCCTGATTTATTCTGGTATCTACCTACCTATCCTGCTGTCTTTCTCCCCATCTCCCTCTCTTTCTCTTATCTGTCTTACCCACAGATGTGCCCTTAATATTCCTCTTTGAGGACAGACTTCATGCCCAGCTGTTTATGGCTGGTGGTGGAGAGAATTGAGGTCAACAAGCTGTCTCCATCTGTGAGAGCAGACTTGCCTGCAGCCATACCCTATTCAATGTAGCCTGTACCTGGGCCTTAGTAAGGATATCAAGCCTTGGCCATTTCTCAGATGGATGATATTTCCACGGGTTGCGCAAGGTTCTATGAGAGAGTCCTTGCAGTTCAATGTCTCCTTTTCCTTACTCTTACTTTCTCCCCCTTCCTTTCAGAGTCATCGGTCCTAATTCACATGTGGTACCCCAAGTTAACCCAATCTGCAATGTGTGTGTGTGTGTGTGCGTGCGCGCACACGTGTGTATCTGTGTTCTGATTCTTCTTCTTGCTTATGGTACTGTTAAAGATAAAATTTCAAATCAAATTTAGCAGAGTTTGTTTGAGCAACAAAACAATGCAGCAATACAGACTGAAAATGGCCTAGAATGCTGCAGCTCACTACCTGTTCAATTTATATTTATAATCAGAGAAAAGGAAGTGATATATAGAAACAGTCTGATTGGCTGCCATTGACATTTGCTTGTAGTCTCCTGTTTTTGCAGCTTTGGCCTCTGATTGGTTGAGGGTTCTACTGCTCTACTGGCTGAAACTAAGTTACATGTTACAAGAGTATACTTCCATGTTAGGTCACAGTTTGTGTTACGGCTTGTGTCTAGATGTCCCCCCGAACCCTCGTGCAGTCGTAGGTGGGGTTTTTCGGAGGTGGCTGGATCTAGAGTGTGTGATGCTCTGATTAAGGGTGTGATGCTAAATCATGGTGGGATTCATGGTGGGATTCTAGGATTGAGGATGCCCCATCCTGGGTATAGATAGAATATAAGGGACAGAAAGAGGGCTGCTACTGTTACTTGCTACTTCTTTGTTACTTCACTGCTTTGCTACCTTCTGTCCACTGTGAACTGTCTCTCCTCTGCAATGCCCCTCTGCCATGCCACCCTGCCTTGGAGCCAGCCAATTACGAACTGAAACCTCTACAAACTATGAGCTAAAATAAACTTTTCCTCCTTTAGCTTTAGGTGTCTGGTATTTTGTCTCAGCAATGAAAAAATTAACTAAGTCTGTTTACATATCAAGTTAGGTTATAGCTCACTATGTTGGAGAAACTTTCAGGCAAATTTAAAATGTGTATGGAAGTAGCTTTAGGTCAAACTTAATTCAATTTAACAGCACCTTGTTTCCTTCTGTGTTTGTTTCTTGAAACTTTATCTGTTGGGATTCTTTCAGACTTGCATTGAGTTTAGTTTTCTTTTGAGTATGTATGAGATTTCTTCCATGAGTTGCCTGGGGGCCTAACCAGCTTGGGACCATTTTTTTTTTTTAAGTTCTGTGTTTTTTCAAAATATCAAAGTAATCTATATTGGTTGAAGACTCATATGATTGGGGACTGTCTTTAAGACTTCTCAAGAAAGGGATGTGTCTCACTTTCCCCCCTTTTCCTGGATTTGTTTCCTGTTTGTGCTCATACTAAGACTGTGACATTACAGGCCTTGCTTTATGTGGTAGTCTTTCCACCTTGGGTGGGCTCCAGGCTTAATTTCCTGTTTCTCATGCCACTATGTAGCTCTTGATGGAAACTGAAGGTCATTGGAGTTCAGGACATAGTTTCAGATGAAGGCTGGTTTGGATCTTGCTTACTTTCCATGGTTCCCAGGCTCAGTGTCTTACTTTGAAACTGGAAACCCTTGGATGGTTCCAAGTTTCAAAGTGAGATAGACTCCTCAGCTTATTGCCAGCGTGTCGATTCATTAAAATATTATTTTCTCTTGCTTTATATTTACTCAGACTTTATTTATTTTCCTTTTCTGAGGTGGTGGCTGAGTCATTTAGGGTTTCTAATCCATGTTGCTGAGGGTGATAGATGCTGAAGTTCTGCCGAAGTGGACTTTTCACAAGGGCATTGCCTGGAGGGCCAGAGACCCCTACAGACAGACTCTTGACTGGACCATCAAAAATGCAGTTAGCCAGAAGTGGAAAGTGGCTCAACAGAGGAAGCAGGAAGCTGTTTGTAAAAGATCCACAGGTGTATGAATGTCTCTGAAGAAGCCAAAAGTGGTACCAAGAAAAAATTGTCAGCTTTGAATGTCCCAAGGGCTCTAGAGTACTATAGTCATCTCACCTTGTCCTCGGTTTTGGCTTGTTACCCTTGGTCAGTTGTGGTCCAAAAAACATTAACATTTGTGCATGTATGTGCACACAAACATGAGAGAGAGAGAGAGAGAGAGAAAGCATTTACACAGCTTTCATTGTAGTTAGTGTTGTAATTGTTCTATTTTATTATAGTTAATCTCTTACTGTGCCTACCTAATGAATTAAACTGTCACCATTTCAGGGATCCACTGGGGGGGGTCTAAAAAATGTATCTCCATGGATAAAGGGAGACCGCTGTAGGTAGCGGCACTGCCAAGAGAGCCACAAGCCCTGGGTTCACCCAGTCCTCCTTCTAGGTAAGGACAAGATCAAGCTGCATAGCAGGTAGGACTGGGGGAGCGAGAGACTAAAGACATTACCTGGTAGAAACTGCTCTAGTAACATACAGACTACCTAGGATTCATAGTAGAATAACAAGTAGTTGGAGGAATAGAAATAGTTGGGAGAAATAGGGGGTAAATGGTGATTTTTTACTTCAAGGAAGAAGAATATGAGTACATTATACAGCATGTAGTTGGAAATGAGCCTGCACAGAAGAAGAAAGAAAGGAAAGGAGAGAGACAGTTAAGCTTGAGAGGGAAGTTCGTAGGGCTGGCTCCAGAGGCAGGTGAAGTTGTTAACCTTAGATCGGGAGGGGTCACCCGTTTCATTTAACCAGGAGGCAGAAGAAAGGATGAGTGTGCTTGCAGGTGCAATGGCTTTGCAGTAGAAATTTGAGGGATTTCCAATCCAAAGACTGTTTTTTCTCTTTGTAGTAGGGTTAGGGTCACTTTTTGATAGTAAAAGGCCATGTAATGGAGTGAGGAGTTTTAGGTCGATCAAAACCACATGAAAGAATTTCTGTGGAGGACAGAGGAGCCACCAGACCAAGGACAGAGGAGGATGGTGGAACTCATTCTTGACCCAGCCATGGCTGCAGGTTAAGCACTCACCTGTATGTCCCATGATTTTCTCCGGCAACTTAACGTTCAGTGGAGGGCAGGCAGGGGCATAGGATCTCTTTTTCCATCTTTGCTGTCTTCCTAGCCTCTCCCTATCTTGTGACTCATTTTTCTACTGAGTAGTTGTAAGTCATAATTTGATGGTTTGGAGTGCTGTTTTTTTCTCCATTACGTTTTAGTCTTGTGACTTAACTGCAGAGACACATTTCATCTTCATCCCTAACCTATGTAAGTAACACCCCTCTTAGAACAGGTTATTTACCAGCATGACAGAATTTTCCAATCCTTCCTTATTTCTGCTGATTTTATCTTTAAGGATCAGTAATCTTAAACTTTGGAGTTTCTAAAAGGATTAAAGTGCTTGGTGACGATGGTCATCAAACTTCAGCATGTGCCACAGCCACGTGGTACGCAAGTGCCTGTAAGAACACAAGCTGCCGCATCCAGTCCTAGATTGTCTCATCCAGCTGGTCCAGGACAGACCCACAGAATTTTAATTCCTTCCAGGTTCCCAGGTGACGCTGCCAATCTTGGTACCATCTAGACAATCACTGGGCTGAAATAATGAGACCAGTGATAACAAATCTGCATATAATGTCAATGGAGTGGTACACAGGTTTAATATAAACAACACAAAGTCAAGCTTAAAAGGAAGTACATGCAATATAGGTCATCTTTCTCAGTTTCTCAGTATGTTTGAGAAATATTTGGCTCCCTCAGTTCCATGTTGCACTTAATCAACTCTACCTGCAAAGAGGAAGATAGAGGAGGTCAGTGGATCTGTGTCCTTAAAATGAGTGAAGGACCCTGTTGGAGTTAGGTCCTCTCAGCTTCCTATACACAAAGGTAGGTGGAGAGCAGCTATGGGTTTTTGTGGCATCTTTATGTCAGATATGGATCTTGATAGTTGATGAGAATGGAATGTTATGATGTTTCAGTGACCTCAGTCAGCTAAAGGCTTTGGACTTAAAGTATACCAGGCCAATGAGATGGTTAAGGTCACATAATGTCAAAACACATCACATTTGCTATGACCAATGATCACGAGAGTTTCTGTAATAATGGATCAAGTGTGATTGCATCAAGGGACCCAAGGAAGTGACTTGGCAAGAATTGTCCTGGAAGCTGCCTAATCTTGTCACTCATCTCAGACTCACATCTGCAATCATGTGTAGTCTAAGAAGGTAACCCTTGCTTCCTTGGCTGTGAGAGTGATTTTGTATTCTAGAAAGCAATTAGAATACAAACAAGAATAATAACAGGAAAGCACATTTAAACCTTTAGAATTAAGTCTTTAGTGAACCACTTTAGGTGTAAGAGTATTGATCCATTTTGTGTTCATTTTTGATCATCTGTCTCTTTTTTAAGGACTAGTAAAACTTAAGCCCATTAAAAATTTGGAAGAGTCTGATTAATTTTTAATATATCAAATAATGTTTAAATATGTAGAGATGTCAAATTTGTTAAATCCATAGCTAGTTATGTATTGAGTTTTGCTGTGCTGAGGAGGGGACCCAGGGCCTTGCACATGGTAGGCAAGCGCTCTACCACTGACCTACACCCCCAGTCTCTGAAGCTCGTTATGTAATAACCTAGCTTTTAATTTAATTGTTAAATCTATTAAAACAATGTAAACATTTAGAGAAGTGTTGAGTGTTTAAAAATATTCAGTGGACAACAAAAAGTCCACATTTTTTTTTTCTTCACATGTGAAAACTGCTCAGATGTTGAGGAGTTTGCAGCATTTTACAGATTGGGTCATTGAGGAATCAAGTAATCTCTCATATAGAAAAGGGGTAATGTTTCCTGAATACAGAGTATAATATACTTTCTATTTATCTAAAGATCTCTTTCACAATCAATAGCTTTCTGTTCATGTGACTACTGCACAGCTTCTGCTGGTCTGTATGTTCCACATAGTTCACTGCTCAAGGTGTAATTCTTTTCTTTTTGCAAATAGGACATAATTACTTATTATCTGTGACACTTCTCAATTCCATAAGAGAACAAATGAACTGTGCAGTCCCTATAATCTTGGAAAGGTATTTGGCATGGAAGATGTTCCTTGGCTATGTGCCAATAACAATGACTTATAGGGATAGCATTGAATTAGTCCAAAATGAGCAACTCAAATTTTTACTGTTTAATATCTGCTCCATTTTTCACAATGGGATCAACTTTGTTCCCAGCAGGAAGGTTATAAAAAGGAATGTCCATGTCAAAAGAAGGAGTAAGGATCACTGAGAGGTTATAGTATGATTAATGAAGAGGAAATAGTATCGTAAACATATTGTTAGTTGCCAATAATTATTTAAAAATATTTAATATAGCCTTCTACCTGATCAACCTGTAATGAGCCACTGAATGCACACAGTGCTTTTGGGAAGTGGCTCGGCGGACAGGCGTGGGAACGCTGGCTCACAGCCTAGTGAGCACGCCCCCAGGTAGATGGCAGTTCTTGTCTATATTTTGTTTTCCTTTTCCTCCTCTGCCTCCTTTTCTCCCCTCTTGCTTTTCCCTCCCTTTGCCTGCTTTCTTTTTTGGCTATTGAAGATTTATTGCTTTTCAGTACTTACAGATGATGTTTTCATAGGCTCTAATGAGGTCCCAGCAGTTTTTAACAATAACAGGACATTACTGTTTCTAAGATATATTATGTGTTTTCCCTCATCTTTCTCCCTTGAATGAAATGCTTAAAAGTCCGTCAACCCCCAGTCCCTTCCCTTCGCTATGATGAATGGTTCAGTTACTTAATAGGGCTAACTACTTTGCAGTGCTTTTTATGCTACTCATTTGAATAGACTCTTAAGAAGAGCATTTGTGTGCTTTCCACACAATTCCCTGCAGTTTTTCTGAGCCCATGTGAGCACTTGTTTTTTGGTGGCCTTGAGTGTCCTCTCTGGTGTAATCCTGGCCAGTCGTGGACCACAAGGGTGGTTTTTGCAGCATTTGTTGACTGGTCTTGAGAATGTTCTGTGTCTTAGTCTGTTTCATGTCACTATCACAAAATGTCTGAAACTGGGTGTTTTATAAGGAGAAGAGATTTATTTGGCTCATGATTCTGGTGGCTGGGAAGGCCAATAGCACTCTGGCCAAGTCACAATGTGGTCGACAAGATAGTGCACGCAGAAGGACAGTGGACATAAGAAAGAGCCAAGGAAGTTGAAATTGATTTTTAACGACCTGTTCTTGAGGAAACTAATCCAGTCTTCCCTGATCCATTCCCTTGAAGCATTAATCTCTTCTCCAGGCAGTGTCTCCACAACCTCACCACCACTCACCAGGCCCCACCGTTGGAAGGTCTGCACCTCTCCACACCTCCACACTGGGACCAAGCTGCCAGCACAGGAAGCCTTGGGGACAAACCACTGCAAACCACAGGGCTCACTCTCCCTCCATACCTGGATTTGGGGGCGATTCATGTCGTCACCCATGACTGCAACCCTGTGTGACACATCCACCTCTCATAAGAGCTCATTCCTCTTCCTGAGCCGTCTGGGAAGGGCAGGGATCCTCCAGTCAGCTCAGTGACCCATGACCATAGAGGAATTTTTTAAAAGAAAAACAAAGCATTTTAAAGAGCAAGCGTCTCAGTGTTGCATGACCTAACTTGGGTGCCCCTGGCACTTGTTCTTCTGTGGTAACCAGTCGGGAGCCAACTCTAGAGGTATTTTTTACTAAAAGGTCAGACAGATTAAACGCAAGCAACAAAGAAAAGAGCCAAGCTGTATCTCATAACATAACACACAGAGATTTCATTAAAATCAGTCATTTTCCTTTGAGGAATCAGGCTGTAGGGAATGCTTTATGGCCAGCAGGGCTTCTAGTAGGAGGCTCAGAGCATCCTGTATTAGTATGTTCTATTTTGGTTCTGGGCTGGCTTTGGATCGTGGCTTTCACTGTGTCCTGAAATTAACATGTTATAAATGGACGGGTTGGATCTTCCATCCAGAAAAGAGGCCAGCTTGAAAAGTCATTCTGGGAAATGCACTGAATCATTTGTTCCAGGCACACAGAGTCACTGTGCCACGAGAAATCAGCCATTGGCAAAGTCCCTGAGACAAGCACCCTCATCTTTGCTGTCCAATAATCTCCAGTCTCCCTTCATTCAGTGGCTCTCTGCCATTTCACTATTTGCATTTTTAAGGCCTGATCTCTGCTAATAGGTTCTCTTTAGTGACTATCTGGAGACAGCTTTTTAAAGAGCCTCCCCTTTCCGGATTCCTTTCGGGTAGAAACCACAGAACTATTCAATACAGTCTATGATAGTGCCTTTTTTCCATCCTCTGTTTTCTGGGAAACTGTTTTTGCTATTTGTACATGCACACATACACACATGCATATGACATGCATGCATACACACACGCACACACACATACATGGTAATAACTTCAAATGAACTGCAGGCTGGGGCAGAAAGCTCCAAGTTTCATGTGCTGTCTGCTCTGTGCAGATCTGAATGCTGGTCCTGCACCTTGGCTGTTCTCCATCCTTTGTGCACTCAGAGTCCAGTGCCCTTGAGTCCCAACCTAGGTAGGCTCACTCACCCCTTCCACAGGAGGGCAGTGCTGATCGGCTGTTTATAGCTTCTCTGTTCTCCATTCAATTCGGCTCTTCTCCCTCCACTTTTTCCAAACATGCAGACTGTCCAAAAAAAGAATCAAATGGAAAACTTTATAAATACTCCGAATGGTGGAAACAGGAAGTGGAATAAAAATCATGTAGCTATTCACAGAAAACATGCTGTCATTTTTCCTTTGTAAACATATACTATTCATTCTCAGAAGTAGGCCATGCCTAAAGAAGAAAAAAACTCACAGTGACTTGGCTGCCTTTGGAGACTGTTCAGAGAAGCAGCCTTAGGGTGTAGGAGATGCCCCTGGGGACAGTGTGGGCTGGGCATGGCTGCACCCCATGGCTGCACCCCAGCCTTCTGAACAACAGATAGGGTTTCTCTTGCAGAAATGCAAAATGGCACCTTGTTGGCTATTGTCTTAGTCTGTTTTGTGCTGCTATAACAAAATACCTGAGATCAGGTCTCATGGTTGTGCAGGCTGGAAGTCCAAGATTGGGTGGCCACATCTAGGAAGGATCTTGTGCTGTGTCATAATGTGACAGAACAGTGAATGGAAAGGCAAGTGGGCACAGGTGGAAGAGATGAAACACAAGGAGCAGACTTACAATAACCTAATCTGGAAGTAACCGATCTAGTCCCAAAGAATTAACTCATTCTCACATGAAAGGTACTAATCCTTCTTCATGACCTAATCACCTCTTAGAGGTCCCACCTCTCAACATTGTCACAATGACCATCAAATTGCAACACATATTTCACAGGGCACTGTAGTAGTCTCTTTCCTGTCATGGGGACAAAATAACTGACACCCAGAAATTACAAGGGGAGAGATTTATTTGACTCACAGTTTTAGAGGAATCAGTCCCTGGTTGGCTGCTCCAAGGGAAGAAGGGCAGAGTGGAAGGGTCTGGGTGGAGGAAAGTGGCTCAGGTCATGGCAACTAGGAAGCAGAGAGAGAAATGAGGAGCTGGGGATAAGAATGCACCCTTCCAGGTCACGCCCCCAGCAACCTGCCTCCAACCAGGCCTCACCTCCCAACAGCATGTTCAGCTTGAACTCATCAATGAATGAATCCACTGACAAGTATAGCATTCCATGATCCAATCACCTTCCAAACAGATGAGATTGGAAGTGGGGGGGCATTTTAGATCTTAACCATAACAGCGACCAACTTTATTCAGCCCACAGCCGAATAACAGATCCTAGTGCCTTGTGACTTAACAGCTAATGCGATTCACTGATATCAACCTTATAGAGGGTTTCAATCTTAATTTCAGCGAGCAAATCACTAAGCCATACTCAATGTTTTTTTTGGTAACCTTGTTCTATAATAACAACTAATATTTATATGATGCTTACTGTAAGTGCTTTACAATGATGGATTCATTTATTCCTCACAGCAATCCTAAGTGGCAGGTACTAGTGTTATCATTCCCATTGTATGGGTGAGGAAAGTAAAGAACACAGGAACAACTAACTTTCCCGAAGGCACATAACTTAGAAGTGATGGAAGTGAGATGTAAACCTAGGGAGGCAGGTTCCATGCCTGGACCCTTACTTAGGAATTAAGAAAAGACTGGAACTGGGCACAGCGGCTCATGCCTGTAATCCAACAAACTATGGTAGCTGAGGATGGAGGATTCCTTTGAGGCCAGCCTGAGTAACTTAGTGAGACCCTGTCTGAAGATGAAATAAAAAAGGCTACAGGTTTCACTCCATGTTGGAGTGCTTGCCTAGCATGGACAAGGCTGCGGGCTCATTCTCTGCTAAGGGCTAGGGATGGAGTGAGGACAAGAAAAGCAATCAGGGGGTGAGCTGTGAAGGAATCGAGCATTTCCTATGGATAGGGTATGAACTTCACCAAGGCGACTACAATGCTTTCAAATATAATCGACCTATAAAGTAACAAATGGTAGCCCATCACACGAGTCCTTATAAGACAGGGGTGGAGGGAGACCTCTCAGACAGAAGAGTTGAAGGCCATCTGAAAGTTCAACCGAGATAAGAGGGATGTGGTCACAAGCCAAGTAAGGCGGCAGTCACCTGAAGCTGGAAGAATCGGAAACAGGGTCTCCCTCAAGGGCTCCCAGGGACGAGAGATCCTGCCAGCCCTTAGACTACAGCCCAGTGGTGAAACAGGTAACAGATTTCAGACCTCCGAACTCAGAATGCAATGTCTGAGTTTCTCCATTAATTAAATTTCTAATTTTTCAAGGGCAGAGGAATCCTGAAAGGAAGATTAAATGCCTTCTCATGTAACACAATGGTAGAGATGAGCAGTTCTTAAACTATTTGGTCTCTGTACTCATTTTCACTCTTATGAACCTGTCTTCATGTGGCATATACCTACAGATGTGTGCCATATTTTAGATTAAAATGGAGCTAATTTAATAATACTTAACTCGTACAAAAACAATGTCCATCAATTCCCATAAAAATAAGCAAGCCTGTCACATGCTGACATAAGTGACATATTTTAATGAAAGATGGTTACATGTTCTGAAAAAAAGCTTTAGTAACTAGAGTGGCATTGTTCCATTCTTCTTGCAAGTCTCTTTGAGATTTGGCTTCATAGAAGAGTGTTGGATTCTAATACCTGCTTTGCATTTGGTCTGTTGCAAGATGTTTTGGTAGAAGTGTATGAAGAAAATCTTCAAATACACACACCTGCTTGTGGTAAGGATATGGTTAGCCATACATTCTCCTTGAAGAGTCCAAGGAGAAATTTCTGTTAAAATAGTAGATAAAGTGGTTTGTATACTGACTGGGATCCTTTAGTTATAAGTGGGATAATCACACAATTCATCTAAAACTAGCCGATTTAGTTAGGGAGTAAAAGGAACTTTCCTGATCTTCACACTGGGATTGTCTTAAGCAAATAAGGATATATAATCAGCTTCTGTGCAGTAAAAGAAACAAAGTACAGCCACATCAGCTGAAAAGAGAGGACTTTGATATAAGGCTCTGGGTGTCACATAGGCATTGACAGCAAGGGTACAGCCAAGACTTGGAAGAAGACCGGCACCAGAACCTGAGCCTCTCCTCCCCATTCCTGCCAAGTCTGCTTCTTTCTCTGCAAGTTGCCTTTTCCTTATGTGAGGCCAGATGGTGGATGATAGTCAGGGCTGGTTCCATTCAAGAGGCCAAACCAGAATACCATAGTCCTCTCCTTCCTCATGTGTTAGCATGCCCTGTTTTATAAGTTCATAATTACAACTCCTATCAAAACAATATTCAGAACCACCAGATATTTTGATAACACACATCAGAAATCTAGGATTAGAGGTGGCAGTTGCAAATATATCTACCTTGGCATGCAATTTTATATGGAACTGACAAAATTCTCATTTGCAGAGAAAAAATTTAATACTTTGGCCATTGCTCATATTTCATGATAAGTGTAAAACAATGCATATCTGAAAACTTGCTATGGTGCAACATTATCACATCTGACATGTCACACTACAACTGCTGCCTCACACCCATTGTCTCAGTGAGAGCGCCTTGTCTCCAGTCTCACCTGAGCCCGGCCTGTCCTCTCAGAGCACTGCACACGTGTAGCAATAGACCTTTGTACAATTGGTATGTTACAAAATTCACAGATGTGAGTCCAGATATGTGAATACCAGTACAAGACTTCATCCTTTCTTGTCAGTCATGCATAGGTAATATCAAGTAGGCACAGAAATAACAAAGCTTTTTTTTTTTTTTTTTTACTGAAAACTACACAGAAATGAGTTAGCTGGCAGGACAATGTAGGGAGGTGGTTAAGATCTATCAGCCAATTATTTCAGATCCCTGGGAGAGAATTCCAGGTCCCGCTTAGGGTCATTTGTCTATCCACAGTCTAAAGGCTACAGTTTCATAAAACTCCCATGGGTATTTTGGAGAGAAGTGGTTGGCAAAGCTTACTGTGGTTGACAGTTATTCAGAGAAGTAGGAAGGGAACCTGGAGAAGAACAGTACATGAGAAAACTTCCAGGAGTGGGTCATGGGGTTGTGACCTTGGAGACTATATCTTGTCCCCAGCCCCTTCCTCTCTGGCTCACTCTCCCTGGCTGCCATGAGGTGAAAAGCTTTCCCCCATCACAACCTTCCACCATGATGTTCTGCCTCACTGCAGGTCTAAAGCAAACCAGTTGACCATGGACCGAAACTTCTGAAACCATGAGCCAAAATAACCTTTCCTCCTTTAAAATATTTTTCTCAAGTATTTGTCACCGTGATGCAAAGCCAACACAGACCCAGAACACAGAAGGCAGTGACCTCAGTGTAGGAAGAAGACAAACAGACAAACAGGAGTCTTGCTCAGGTTGGGTGGAAGTTGGCATAGCACAGTGGAGGAGGAAACTTGTGTTTACAGAGGGGAATTTATACTTCAGCATCTTCCAGTTGGAGACAGTTTGAATGTTAGCGGAATATGATGCAATAAGAAGTGTAACTAATAAGGGTTAATTTTAATAAAAATGTCCTGAAACTGATAGGCCTTGAGCTTTACACTTTATATGCCAAACCCCGGAGAAGCCAGCTGGGTCCTTTCAAAGGCTACTGTAAGAAGACAGGATTTCCAAAGACCTCCACTGTCCCATTTTCTCTGTTTAAATCAGTTGCCTTGGGTTTAGCTATTAGGAAATTGTAGACTGACATGTGAAGAAAGGGTTCGAAAGCTAAAGTTAAATTTGAAAACCACTGCTTTAAAGTCTAAGAAACTTGGCTTGCACCCCTCATGGATATGCATTGCATGGCGAGCCTGTTGGAAGCACAGACTTTCCATCCTCGTTCTTCATTCTGGTGAGGATCAGTCTGCATTTTGACCAGCACACAAACACAACTTTAGAAAGTTGGCTTGGTGGGTCCAAGAGAGCTGCCTCCGTGAACAGATCCATTTGACATCATTTAGCACCTATGGCATGCAGGGACTAGTCTAGGTGTTTGGAGAACGAAAGAGAACAGAAGAGACAAAGACTCTCCCTGCAGAGCTGTATTCCCTGAAGGCAGGCCTTGCTGTATGCTTTTTTCTTGGGGAATTTTTAGTTTAGTTGGATCTACATTTTCTAAGAATTTCTAGTCAAGAACTAAACCATAGTGCATGGACTTTGTGAAATTCCATGTGGTAGAGGAGGGAGGACAGCCACGGGAATGTTTTAGCTGTGACTTTGGGGGGTGAGTGTTCCTTGGAGATGGGGTTATTTCTCACAGCTTTGCAGCTGTCTTCTCTTCCCACCCTCCATCTTGTTTGCTTATATTGTACATTCATACTCAAACCATTTAAATCTAACAGTGTCCTGAATATTTCAGGATGGTTGATCACTGTCCAACAAGGAAATACAGTAACAGTGACAATGTTCATTTCTGTTCTGTTCCCCAGGGGGACCCAGTTTAAGTGGTGTCCCTGAGCTGTGAACTCAGTGGCCAGGTGCCTCCATGCAAAAACACTGGAATTTCTGAATGGTCCAGATTCAGGCAGCAGAGGAAGCCCGACCCCAGGACTGGCAAGGGGACCTCTCACTTCCCTTGTCTGCCTCAGTCTTGCTAGTTTTGCAGATCCTTGTACCACAGGTGGAAATGCTGACAGGTTACATTTTCAAGTCATTTTCTATTGAAACCTCCAGGTATTAATGCGAGGTCATGGAGCTAATGAGTGTGTCATTGTATTGAGGCTGACAATTGAGTTCTTGAGAGGAGCTGGATGTTAAGAGGAGACTCACTCATTCGTTCTCTCTGGGGGAGACCCAGTCCCTAAAGTCCTGTCCTTCCTTTGTGTTCATTTCTTTCTCAACTTGTCTTCTATTTCTCATCCATGTTTGTTAGCTGCAGAGGATGAACAGCCTTGAATTCATGCTCACCAGCACTCTCTGCCTACATTACTTCTCCAATCATTTCCTATTGATATTTTATTAAGCTAGATGGGCAGGGGTCACTTCCCTCTTGGAAAGATTCCCAAAGGGCTGGAGGAGACCTAGAATAACAGTACTAAATCCTACTGGCTTCGTTTGGACTGGAGCCCTGCCTCAGGGTGCTGGGCTGGGCAGGAGGTGGGAGAAGGAGGGAGATGGAATGAAGAGAAGGGCTTGGGTCCAAACCAGAAGTCAGTTGTCTCCCAGCTCCTTTTATCCTTTCTTTCAGGTAAGATTTCACCTCTTTTCTCACAAACTCAGGCCAAGCTTGTGGTCAGATTCCCCCCAAGAAGGGAGAGGAGGACAAGGAGGAAGTGGCAGCAACTTCAAACCCTGCTGTCGTCCAAGCTCAGCTCTCCGCGTGATGAAAGCTGATTTGTCATGCTCTCCAACGCTATTCACTTCTTCTAACCAGTTTAAACCAAAGCAGGTACTCACACGAAAAACGCAAATGCGGTATCTTGATTGGTGAGATGACTGTCTTGTCATGCTATTCTTGGGACATTTGTCAAGGTCTCTGCCCAGACATTTTTTTTTTTTTTTGGTGCAAAAATAGCTGCATTAGCACAGATTTTCTTTCAACCTGCAGCAAAATACGTGTCCCATTCCTTCCCTTGGCAAAACTACAGATCCCTCTTCCCGAGTAGTACTCGAAACTGAATTCTTCATATTCTGTCTTATTCATTACAAAGACTGTTTGCCTCATTTAATAAAATTTTGTATATTTATGTATATTTTAAGCAATTGAATTTGTATTATGACTTATTAAAGAAAGGCGCTTTACTTTCTTCTAACTGAACTTATAGGTTACTCTTTAGATTTTGATACCCTTGCTCAAGAATTGAGCCCAAAACATGTGTTGATTCCATAAGATGTGTTATGTGCATGTACCAACTCCTCAGGAGGAGTGTAACCATTGCATATTGCAAATATGTGCTAGTAAAAAATTGAAAAGAAAAGAATTTAAAAGTATCATTAATGTAACTTTTATAAGGTAGGGTGAAAAATTGTTTATGATAGCAAGAGCAATTTGTACTTACTACTTACCTAATCCATTCACCCTGTATATGGGATGAGGGGAGAAATGCCAAGAATGATTAAAGACAGATCTAAGACTCACATTCCTGGGTTCAGACCTCCAAAATGAGGTCTGTATGCACTAAAAGGTATGGATCAGACCGTCAGTTAGAGCACTGATTTTCACATCTCTAACCGAGAAACAACTCGAATATCCAGAGGCAGAAGAAAGGTTATGTGAACTATGGTATGTTCATTTAAAATACAGCAATGTCAAGGAAGAGATTGTGTATATGCAACAGTCTATATGCCATCTTGAGTGAAAGCTGACATTTCTAGGGAGGATAAATCCTGTGATTCCATTTATATGAAGTTCAACACAAGGCAAAACTAATCTGTGGTGATAGATTCTTTCCTTAGTACCTAAACATCATTGGTTCCAAGTTTGATATTTCCAACTTATACTTGCATCCCAATATTAAGAATTGTGTAGGTGCATGCTAACTGGACACTTGAATGTCCTACAGATAGCTAAAAATTTGATATTCATAATAATGCTGGGAAGGGTTAAGAGGTAGGAGTCTGGGTCTAGAAACATGTATATATGGGTCTAGGTGGGGGTTATGTAAAAATCAATTGAGCTATGTAATTACAATGTTACAATTTTTTAGATTTAAGTTACACTTAAATTTAGAATGCCACTAAATCCAGGGGGTTTTTCACAGCTCTTCCACTTTCTGACCTTTCGGTGGCATTTGGTTTTGCCGATGGCTTTCATTTTTGGAAAGACTCTCCTGCTTAACTTTGGTGACATTTCCTATTGGGTTCTCTTCTCTTTGTGCCACTTTTCCTACCTGGTTCATTTCCCCTAATCCAACCCTGTAAATGTTCCTGTCCTGCAAGGACTATCTGTGTTGTCTTTCTGTAAGCCTCATCTCTAGGTAGTGTCATCCATTGGTTCACGCAACTTTACTGAACCTTCCCCCCTTCCCCTCCAATGCCCGAATATCATTGACTCTAAATTTAATATCTCCAACTTATATTTCATGGTTACATGGAAAACTACATATGTGCATGCAACTGGACTCCACCAATTAGATGTTCTGCAAGAAACTCAAAATATAACATTCCTGACCTTGTTCTCTTCATCTCCCTCTTCTTCCCAGGTCCTTCTCTTATTTCCTCTCTCATCGGCAAACTGTCTTTCAGTGCTGTCTCTTCTCCTGGGCTCAGTTAGGTGGTCTCTCTCTCTGCCTTTGTACCTGCAGTCATAGCATGGTTCACTCTCGATTCAAAGCCGTGATCAGATCAGAGGCAACCGCTGTAGTGTCTTCCCCAGTAAGTGAGAACTCATGAGCGAGAGGCAACACAGGGCCTTGGAAGAAATGCATCTGTGTTAATGATAGGTGGAATTAGGCTGAATGTTCTGTACTCTTTTGACACAACTTGCAATTGCTTCAGAGTTCTCCTGTGCTTTCTTGTAGATATGGACTGATGCGGGCTCTATGAACCTTGTACTATATTGATGAAGTGGCAGAATGGATATAAGAAAAAGGGAACATAATGGATAGTATGGGATTTGACGTTGGGCACAACTGAATTCACAGGTTTTTTTTCTGTCTGTTTTCTGTTGCAATGACAAAATACCTGAGGCCAGGTCATTTATAAATTATTATAATAAATAACAACTTGATTCTTAGTTCTGGTGGTAAGAAACCTCAGAGCAGGACTCTTTCCCCTGGTGGGAGTCTCCTTGCAGCATTCTGACATGTGGAGGGCGTCACATGGTAAGACAGCAAGCATGGTAGCCCAGATCTGTCTTCTGCTCAGAAAGCTTCTGATGTCACACCCTCATGATCTCACCTAATTCCAATGACTTCCCAAAGGCCCCATCTCCAAATACCATCAACATGTGAATTTGGGATTAACTCTGGAATTAAATTACCGACCTGTGCAACTTTGGGGGACACATCCAAATCACAGACAGATTTGATGCTGCCATTTTGATTTGGCCTCTGCTCTCTGTGTCTGGGCTCTGTTCTCTACCCGTCACCTTTGCTCTCACGTGGGGCCACTGGAGCTCTGCCCTCACATTACCTTTATGGTTGGCAAGTGCAGCAGAAAAAGAAAGCTTTTCTCCATTTTTCTTCACCAGACTTCCCTCAGTAGAGCCTCTTTGACCTGCTCCAGCCCATGAACTCGCTTCTAAACTGGTCTGTCAGGCCAGGCGGGTAGAATGCTCCAGTGGTCACAGCCGGTGCCTTGCACCCATCAGGAGACAGGCACCCAGCCAACCACCAGAGGCCTGAGCCTGGGGCAGGGTGGGTCCCACAGGAAAAGCAAGGTGCTGGTTGCAGAAGGGGTGAATGTTGGCCTGGCGCGAGAACACTTGTTCATTGGAGCCCTCTGGGAGGGGGAGCTGGTGACACCAGGTGCACTGGTGTCCAGAGCCGGCAACACCTCTCTGCCCCTTGGGCACGGCCCCTGCTTCTCGGTTGCGGTTAGCCTCCGATTCACTCCATCTGTCAGCTTGTCTCCTGTCAGCCTCTCACTTCCTAGTCAGCGGGTCACTGTCAGGGGAGCAGGAAGCAAAAAGAAAGGGAGCCATTGAACCCATGCTTTCAATTCACCCTCTGTCTGTGCCTGTCATGCCCTGTCCCGTGTCATGGGAATGAGGAAGGATGGCGCGACTGGCCAGTTCTGGCTGGCCCATATGGTGAATCACCTGCAAGTCATGCAGAACAGTGTGATGGAAGGCTTGGGTTTCCAGGAACCTCAAGCATCCTCCTCTTCCATTCAGGATCTGGCACCACCTCGGCCCCCACCCCGCCCCTCACCCTCCATAGTGCTCGCACTGTGCATGGAAGGGGTGTTTGGAGGAAAGAAATAACTGCTTCCCTAAACCCAAAGCTCAGATGAAAGGGAAAAGGAGCAGAGTGCTGGATTCACCAGGCCAGCACCTGGCTTCAGTGTTCGTGGTGCTGTCCTGGTGGATGCCTGGTGTTGGGAATTCTGGCTCTATTTCTAGTCCCTGCTTGGCTGCTGTGTTAGCTTATGTGCTCCTGTTTCCCCAGCTCCCACTCAGGCCTTGGATTTTGTTGTCGTCGTTTTTAGACAGGGTCTTGTTTTGTAGCCCAGCCTGGCCTCAAATTTGTGGTGATTCTTCTGCCTCAGGCTCCCATCCTGCAGGGATTACAGGTGTGCAGCACTATGCCTGGCTACACCTCGGATTTTTAAAAATCAGTATTATGAGAAATTGGGACACAAACACTCCTTTAGTTAAAAAAGCCTTTGTGATTCTGAGATCTTTAGGGAGAACTCTCCTTGCCACACACACACAAACACACACACACACAAACTCTGTATTGTGGGGATAGATTTGGTAAAAATCACCATCCTCCATTTAAACCAACCATTAATTTCCTAGTAATGTATTTCCTGAAGAGGGGATGGAAGGCCGTGGTTTCTCTCTCCTCCTGATTCAGTATGTGCTGTTCCCTAAAATAAAAATCAACTTCATCTAAAGCTGTTGAAAGTTTTATGTCCTCTTAGCACACACCACACCTAAAATCAGTGGGACATTGTTTCCTTGTCAGAGGATACATAGTCAAGATCTCCAAATAATAGCCTGGTTGTCCCACGTCTACTTAATGGATTAGCAAAGTTAACAAATGATATCTTATTCCTGGCTCCTTCTGCTGAAATGCGATACTTCCAAAGATGGAGAAGCCGTTCCCACTTGGTGACCTTCCTCCTTGTGGGGAATGAACATATTTACTCCTCTCAAACCTAAGTCTCTCCCCTCCCATAGGATAACCCAAAACATCTGGAGATGCTGTGGGGTCTCTCTCCAGAAGATTACACGTTCTTTTCAGCTTTTACTTTTCTGGGAGATGAATCCTGACAACTGGAAATTAGAAGCTGGAGTTATGGCTACATGTGGGGCCAAGGGAAATCTCCCTACCCTCCTCCTTCACTTTGGCTTCCACTTCCCACTTGGCTCCCTGCTCAGTCTCTTTCTTTCTCTCTTTTCTTTCTTCCTTCCTTCCTTTCTTTCTTTCTTTCTTCTTTCTTTCTTTCTTTCTTTCTTTCTTTCTTTCTTTCTTTCTTTCTTTCTTTCTTTCTTTCTTTTCTTCCTTTCTTCCTTTCTCTTATCTTTCTCTCTCTCACAAACCTTTAGAATGTAAGTCATAAAAGCCTTCCATCTCCCCCCACCTCCAGTGTGGGAAGAGGCCACCTGGAATGGGAATCTGGCCTCCCTGATTCCCTGGCCACTTCCTCTGGGCTTGGGGATGGCTGGGCTGCTGGTTAATGGGGCAGGTTTTAACTCCTTGCTGGAGACACCTGAAGGCCATCAAACGCTTGCCTCTGTACATAGAAGCTACAGCTGGAGGCCTGGAAGGCATTTGAAACTCATTCCCCTGTCTTCTCCTGGATGAGGGGCTTTGCGAAGCTGGTATGTGTCATCTCTAACCACTCGCTTATTTCTCCTCATGCTGATCTGCCTCTGCTCAATGAGACAGACCTATCTGAGCATCTGCTAGGTGTCAGACCTAAGCTCTAGGATCTCTTTGTCCATCCAAGCTCTAGTACCACATTCCAGGTGATATAGAAGGAAAGAGGCCAGTCTTTTTTGGGGGACACTCACAGAAAGGAGTTGGGTTACTTGTTGGGTTGCCTGAGGAAGAAGCACCTTTGAGTCTGTCTTCTTTGACTTCCTGTAGAAAGCGGTTCGCTGGGTTCTTGAAGGCCAGTTTTCCCTGGTGTTCAGTCAGGAGAGGAAAGATGAAGAAAACTCTTATTTGGGTGCTGCTGGGTCGCAGGTATGCAGATTGCTGTGCTGAGCTGGGGGCTCTAGTGAGTTGCAGGACAGTGTAAAGATGATGTATTTTGGTTAAAGATCTTTTTTCTTAGGATGGGGACAGGGTGTGTGGGTGTGTGTGTGTGTGTGTGTGTGCATATTTGTGTGTGTGTTTGGTAGAAAAACAGTGATGGTGAAAAGGAGTGAAGTTGTAAGACACAAAGAATCAAGGTGGGGAAAGGTCTAAAGAGCCTTCCTTGTCTCTTTTGGCTGATTCTGCTACAGGTGGAATGTGAAATCTGAGCTGTTTACACAGCTCGTATTTCCACTTACAAAAAACAGGAGAGCTGGGCTCGGAGCTCCTCCTGAGCCCCTTCTTCTTAGCTCCAAACCACTTCTTTAAAACGGACCGTTAGATCTTGGAGGAAGCTGTTCTCCACCAGCCCTCGTGGTCCTGGAGCAGAGCATGTGCCACCAGCTGAGAAAACAAACCCGAGAAAGAGAAAGTATGCTCAGGTTAGCAGGCCTAGGCAGGCAAGCCTCCTGCTCCCCACCCCACCTGGCCTCAGTGCCCGGGGCTGGGACGGTGGCTTTGGCAGTGCGGTCCTGAGGCTGCGATGGGGGCTGGCTGCCCAGAACTGCACAGAACATAAAGAGATTTACAGTCTTCCGCTCCTGACTTTTATTTAATGAAAACCAGAGGTATAAAAATGAGGCAGCAAATATCACCAGAACGGGAAATAAAAGGGGAGAAGAAACGGGAGAAAAAGACCACACTCAGAATACAGAGTCCACGGCTGTGGCACAGTTTTATCAGCCACACTCCCAGAGGTGATGGGACAGTGGAGGAGTGGGATGGGGTGGACAGCTGTCTAATGCAGGGTCACCAGGGCCAAGACTCACTGAGAAAGGTTTGGTGAAATCCTCAATGGGACTTTTGAGGACTTTTCCTTTTTTGCTTGAACATTTCTGTGCTTTCTAAGTAACTTTTTGTATGTTTGCTGCTTTCTTTCATACTTCTTGGGAAAGAGTTGAGTTTAAAACTATCTGCATGCTGAAGAACCCATTTATGGACATTGCATGTGGATGTGTTGGGAAAGAGAAAATAGTCACACTTTTTCTTGCAAGTAGCTGGCAATTTGAGCGAAATCTGATGTTCCAAACTCATCCGTAGTTTCCGAGTAGGTGTTTTTTTAGGCAATCTATGAACCTTCCTAATGACAGAATGCTCATGATGGGCAGTTCCTTCTACAGAAGGGCAAATCCTGTCTTGGAAGCCATGAGAATTTCTCTTTTTTCAATACTCATACCTGGATTCTGATTCATCAGCTAAATTCAGGTGGAAGCTATCATATTCTTATAAAAATATTCTAAAGTCATGCCTAACCTTTAAGGGGGAAAAGTCTAGATGTTTTATTAAACATTTATCACTTTTTTGGAGGAAAAGAAACTTTATTTTCCTCTCTTGGGGAATTACCCAGAAGCAATAAAATGCTGTTTTATAACTGAATATCCCAGTTTACATCTCGTGGAACGAAGCAAAATAAATACAAACTCTAAAAATATAGTCACGGCCCATATATTTTAAAAAGTGTTGTCACCACGGACCAAGGCGGCTCAGATATGTTGCTTTCATGTTAAACTGTATGGAGTGGGTAGATTTCCCCCAGTGTTGGTCTTGTTTTTCCCTGTAAACTGTCTGATTTCTGTCCTAGTGTTTCTTTAGTAAAAAGGAGTAGCAATGGAAACCTGTGTCATATTTAAAAAGTAAAATGTCACCAAACTCTGAGAGTAATTCCCAGGAATTAATTCCTTCTTCCTCTTCTCACCTGCCTTTCGAATTTTTCTCGAGTGGCTTCACTTTTACGTTTTTTTCAAGTCTTACTTTCCCTTGGCGTTTCTATGGAGCCTGCTGAGCAGAATGCTCTCCCTGCATTCATGTCCGAAGTGCTACAGAGGACACGGATGTAGGTCTGTGACTTCCTTCGAAGCAATCTGGTGGGATAAGGTGATGGAGGGGCTCAGGGTGGGTCTAGGCCAGAGAAGGAAAACATTTTAGAGATGAGCGCCCATTTGTATATCTCTAAGTGCCAACACTGCAACTAAACCTGAATACAAAGGTTTTATTTTAGAAAAAAACAACTCATACATTAATATCTTTTGTCTTAAAAAAAGAAAAATGTGCCATAAGTTCACCACTGCTGGCGTCTAGACAGAACTACCTTGGTCCCAAATTAATTACTGAAGCTGTCTTTTGGGCATATGTGGCTTATTATATTATTGTGTTTTAGTTTTGTTTTCTTCAGTTGTCTCCTGGATTCACTTTTCTCTTTTACCAGACCCTGGATCACCAATCTATAACTCTGTCCTTTAGACTCTCAGTTTTTTGTTTTTTTTTTTCATCTAGAAAGGGCACATTTTGTCTAGTCTACCATCTCTGACGTTGCAATATCTGGAGGTCTTTTTAAAGAAATCTCAACATTATAAGACAACACTGACCATGCTGTGTGTAAGTGCTGTTATCCCAGCTTCTGTCAGGCTATGGCAACAGGTGAGGGCCCTACACAGAGCCCAGTCTAACAGGAGAGAGGCTGGGCTCTGTGCGATCCCATTGGGGGGTCCCTTTTGGCCTGCTTCTCTTTCTTCCCTCTCCTTCTCTTGGTTTTCTTTCACCATTTCTTCTTCCCATTGCTTCTCTTTTCTTCTTTTCTGTTTGTACCACTTCAACTGTCTTATATCTTATGTGGGAGAGTTGTCCCCTATCTAGTTTCAAATCCGAACTCTTCTAGAGTAGGTGAGCTGCTAGTGGCTGTTAGGTATGTATCTGCTCTGGTCTAAGAGAAATCTACTTGACACATTGAAGCAGGTGTCTCCACACAGGCCCTGTTTGACATGGGGCAGAAGAACTCCTGGGAAAGAACTTGCACTCCGTCTACACTGGGGATTATATAGGTTCAGGCAAGGCCAGTGGGATGCATTATGGGGCTGGCATTACTAGCTGAAGTCAGAGTGCCATGAGGGGTTTCCACTTCTTTTTTTTTAATGAATTAATTAATTAATTTATCTTTCCACTTCTGAGTTTCACTCGATCAAGCTCCTCAGAACACAACAACACTGACTTCTACACTCTCTGCACGAGGCTCCGGGAACAACCAATAAAATAGATTATAGTATCAGAATTCCAAGTTTCCTTAATAAGCAAGAATGATAAGCTAGAGCTAATAAGAATGCTATTATTTTTAGGCTTTTCACTCTTACTTATCAGTACATATTTGCTCTGCATAATGATTACATTTATCTTGGAGACTTGGTACATGCACAGAACACTATTAACACTTCCAAATCCCTGCATTTGGGTGAAAAATAACTAATGGAGTAGCATGAAAAAGACCTGAAGTTATTCATAAGCAAAACACCCGATATTTCCAAAAATTTAGTCTGAGCCAATAATGAAACGTAATTAATGAGAAAGCTAACACACTCTCAACGGTGTTAGTAGATTTATGCCATCCATATCGAGAGAAGTAATTGCCTCATATTACGGGTACAACACTTTAAAAAGTACTAACAAATTTGGGACAATCCTGAATGAGCTGAAGAAGAGTCTGGAAATGATAAAGGAATTATGAAAGAAAATGGGGCTACTTCTCTTGAAGAGAGACAGGGAAGAGATGGCGGGTCCTCTCAGAGGGCAGAAGGTACAGGGAGGTTCTGGGGAGATAGTGTTAGCTCATCCCTCCCGCCTCTCCCGCTGAATGCAGCCACAGAGTCAGGACAGAAAGCAGAGGTCTGGAGAGTAAGCCGTGGAAGGTGGATGGGAGGAGACCAGAACCCCAACTATGCCCTGGCGATGAGTTTCCACCCTCTTCCTCTGTACCCCCCCACCCCTCTTCGTGCCTCCTGTGGGGTCAGCTGCAGAGGCCTCAGAGCAGTGAGGTGAATGCGATTCTGCTCTTCCAGGTGGAGGATCAGAACGGGAGGCCCTGGGGGGGGGGGGCGAGGGGGACGGGACTGGAGACTACTCACCAGAACACACCAAGAGGAGTTGGGGAAAGCAACCCATCAAGTTGTTTATGAATAAATCCAGGGCTCACCCCTGAGATGAAATGCCCAGAAATGAATCTGATCCTTATCAGCACACAAAGGACTGAAATAACAGACTACTGTCTCCGTCCCAGACGCACAGCGTCAACTCAACGTAACACTGCAGAAGCCTTGAAAATGGAGCTGATCCTAAAACGATAGGCCAAAGGTGGTACATTGGAATCGAAGTCCAAACCTACGTAGGTTGTGATTGTCTTCTAAAACAAAACTGTAAACATTTTCCATAGGATTTAAAGAAGTCTCAGAGTCTTGTAACATAATAGTCAAAATGACTAGGACACAACCCAAAACTACTTGGTGTAAGAATGAGATGAAATCTCAACTCAGATACCAAAGGTAATCAACAAATGTTAATTAGAAGATACAGATTTTGGAATTACAAAGACAGAGATATTAGACAATTAGTAAAATGTTCCAAAAGGCATCTGTGGATATACTTGAAAAGAAAGGGGAAGATGGTACTGAAAAATACAATAAGTGAAATAAACTTACTGGATGGGTTTATTACCTTTGTTTTTAATATAACTTATTTGATTGTAAGTTTATATAATTTACTTTTTAGTAATGGCTGTTTTTGAAAGCCTATTTGCAAATTCCTGAAAATTTAGCAGTGAGCGCTCACAAACCGGCACAAGCTAGCTCTCACAGCTGACGTTTACCATGAATAGTCTGCTGTGATGAATAGTAGAACATCCTACACTGTAGGACTTAGCGAACTGAGCGTAGGAAAAGGCATCGTGGTCCACCAAGCGAAAGATGAACATACATTTCTAAAGATAGATAACTTGTGGTTCAGCAGATACACTTAGAGAAGTGATCTACAAAGGTAAAGTCACCTCAGAGGTGCTGATTCTTTGACTACGGTTTACTCTCTCTCTCACTGTATAGCTACCTGTAGTTTGATGTCCACTCTAACTCTAGCCCTTTGATCTTTCCTTCTGTCCTGTTTATATGCCTCCCCCCTGTAGCTCGTTTCTTGGCACAAAGCAAGCCTTGTTATTATTATTTTTTCATAGACAGTAGCCAGGTTTAAACTCTGGATTTATTAATAAAATTTTTGAAAAGGCTGTATTTTCTTCTTTGTAAGCTGAAAGGGGCTTCTCCTATTGCTTTTTTCCAGACTCTTACAATACACTTAGGCCTTCATAATTGTCTCTCACAGTATCCATACTCCTTGCAGCTACTAAATCACAGAAGACGGAGACTCTCTTACAAGTTTGGCAAGGCCAACCTCTGGGATGATGTTAGACATCAGCTTCCTTTTTGGTGGTATGCATATAATTTGTCCTCATGTGTCCATCTGTGTTGACCTTCCTCCCCCTACTTAGTCACTACAGCCCCGTGCCCTCATTAACGAGCGTAGGGACAGCAAAAGAGTTAAGAGATGCTGTGACTTCTGGCCTTTGTCCTCGGGTGGACCATAGATCACACATGCGCTATCATCTGGATCCCTGGACCTCATTTGGGAAACACTACTTTTTATTACTTTAGAACACAGTACTATGTTTATGTCAATGAAAACATCCCTGCACTACAGGAATTTGACTCAATAGCTAATTTCTCTTAATTTGCACACAGCTGTTTTACCTGTGTTGACAATTTTCCTGAAGAAAAATGTTGCCCCTTGTGGAGTTAAAGCCCCTTTCAGTTTCGCCAGCATTTCAGAAATAAATGGCGTGCTAGTGCAGTCGCTTCTCAGTGAGCCATGGGCTTGCCGGAGCTGCAGGTCCTCCCACGACTCTGGATGTTAGCGTGAACTTTTACAAGCTGTGCTGAGGTTTAAGGCTGGCTGGAGAGAAAAACAAACAGAGGAGGCAACTGGCTTGAAAAACTGCAACCTTGTCTGTCCCCATTTGGGAGCCCATATTTTAACTTAAAATGGTTGAAATTCGTAATTAGGTTCAAAGGAGAAGCAGACCGCTGCCAGACATCATCTCGCCATTCCTTCATGGGCACTTTAAACTTGTAATTTGAGCTCTGGCAAATTGGTTTTAAGGCAGATTTGTTCACCTACTTTTGCATGGCGCAAGTTAAACTACTGCTTTGCCATCTCCAAAGTATGGAAATGGTCTGTATAATGTGATTGGGCTGCAATTCGTAATCTCTATCCCTTGATGTTGTAATTGTGCCTCTTTTCTATAAAGGGTAATACAGATGATCTCCAACACACAATGGCTCAGCTTAAGATTTGTTGACTTTACAATGGTGTGAAAGTGATGGTGTCCAGTAGCAACCATACTTTGAATTTTAAATTTAGGTCTTTTCCTGGGTTCTAATTTAGGCCCATTCTTTTGGCTTTTATTCAAGAAAAGTAGAATAAACTCTTTCCAACTCAGAGTTTGGGGGCTGCTAACTTTCTCTACATTTTAGAATCCTCAAAATCAACAGGAGTAATATCATCCCCAAAGAAGGGGTTTTGAGGGTGATGCTGAAAAACTTTTCCTCTTTTTATGTATATTACAGATAGATACATGGAAGCTCCACACGGTGTCTGTGTTTTGGGGGATTCGTGGGAGATTTATTAAGAAAAACGTGTCTAAAGAGGGCTCTTTAAGGATGATACTGAATAAAGGTTGAGAATATATCCAGAGTTCTAAGTGTATATATTTTCGATAACTTGCTATTTGTAACACTAATCATAGTCACAAAATCTATGACTCCATTTAGTCTTAAAGAGGTTCTCTAGGTTGGCCAGGGTAGAATTAAAAGATATGTGAATTAATTTAATATTTGCCAATCTTAGTGGACAAAATATAAGTACTTTATTGCAACTAGCTTCCACATTGCTAGTAGTTTACAAATTTATGTCCCGCCTATGTTTACATTGCTATATTGTCTGTGTAAATAAAGCACACTCCCACTACAATGAATAAAAGCAGTATAACTTTAAGAAAAATAAAGAAGGACAAATCATATGCCATTTTATTTTTGTAAATATTTAGTCCAACACAGTAAGGATATTTCACTTGCAATCAGTTAAAAATTATCTTCAGCATACAGACATCATAATGAAATATATTAAAAAATCTGGATAGAGTCTATTGCTGCTGTTTTTGCTGTGTGCGGAACTGAGGAAAATCTTCCTTTTCATGCATAGAGAATTACATTGCCCTTAAATCTATAATACCAGCATTTGTTCAAAAGCAGTTCTGTTTTCCATAGAGGATTGTCCAGGCTAGGCATAAGAAAAACAGAAAATTCTACTAAAAAGAAAACATAGATCTAAGCTGTATATTTAAAACAAAGAAGATAGCACTTTCCAAAGTAAACAAAAAAGAGTTTATCTTATTTTTCTTAGAAAGAGAACGTTTGACGCTAACCCATTTATGATTTCAAAGTCATGAATAGATTGGTGAAATAGTGATAGATCCAGTGTATATTTTATAGTAGCATGGAATTTAAAAAATAGGGACTCCTACAATATTATTCCACCCAAAGCATAATAAATATGAGAGTAAGGTCACTGCAGTTGATGATTTAAACAAATACCACAGCTCAAGAGGCACCTAACATTGTGAGGAAAAGGTTGAAAAATGGCATTAATCTGCTGGGCGTTTTAAACATACTCTTCCTCCATGATTAACATGAAGATAAACCAAGTAGGGCCAGCTTTGCATTTTTCTTTTGGGTCAAAGGAAGTCATTGAGATATAATTTCATGTCCTACTTGGAAAACGGAGGGCTTGGTTGTTATAATGACTTAGGCCATGTTTTTGATGGATTATGCTGGGAGAGGAAAATTGCTACAGTGCTCAGACCATTTAACTCCTTAGGAAAGTAACAGGAGAGTTTCGAGGACCTCAGGAGCCCAAAAGGCAGGTTTCTGAGCACAAAGCTGGGTTTGGGTCTGGGTTTTGGGGTGTGGGTAACATCCAGCTTACGGGCAGGTAGAACAGACATTGAATTCAATTAGGCAGGTAAATCTGGTTGTGGATGTCTCTCAGGTGGGAACTGTACTCTTCTTTGTTACGGTTTGATCTAAAATGCCCTCCAGAAGGATCTTGTGTTCAGAGGTTGAGCTTTTGGAAGACTGTGGGATCGTGAGCTGCTAAATTCATTGGTGGACTAATCCATTGGTGAGTCCAGAGCTGAATGTGCTAGAAGGAGGTGGGGCATGGTTAGAGGAGGGAGCCACTGGGCATATAACTGGAAAGGGCGCGCTCTTGTTCCCAGCCCCTGCCCCTCTTGCTGGCTTTTCCCAATCTGCTCTGCTTCCTTCTAGCCATGAGTTGTACAGCTTTCCTTTGTCATGCCCTTCTGCCATGATGTCTTGTTTTGGAGGGAGCCAGACATGGACTGAAACCTCTGAAACCATGAGCCAAAATGTACTTCTCCTTTAAGTGGTGAGTGTCAGGTATTTTGTCCCAGCAACAGAAAAGCTGACCAGTACCTTCTTCATCAGAAAGGGTGTCCACAAAAAAGAAAAGATTTTAGGTAGAGGTTTAGGAAAACTAACTTCACATCCTTCCACATTATACTAGAGTCATTCCAGAGGGCTGCAGACTTCTGCAAAAAGCATATAAATGTGCCTCGGTTCTGTTTATGTCAGATAGGAAATGCTTGCTTCTTTGCTGTCTTTTTCTTTTGGATAATGACTGACTGAGAGTATTTAGCACGTGACAACATCTATTAGACTTGTTTCCTTGTCAATCAATGGGCGAGCCAAGACTGCCTCCTTATATAAAATGTAGAAAGTGCTTGCATGCAGTAGGTGCTCATTAAGTAGTAAATCTGCATCAGGCTCCACTCACACGGAAAGTTACCATGTGAAGGTACACCTGAAACCACTTGGGTCATCGAGATGTAGGTGTTTGTCCCAGGAAGATTTGCCTGCCGAGGGTGAGGCTATAAGTCAAGAATTAACTTCACTGTGCTCTAGGAAATTCTACAATCAGCTTATAGGAGAAACCAGCATGCGTGTTCAGTGAGCAAACAGCTTGCTTATTAGAACAGCTTACTTCCCAAGACAGCTCACTTCAGGACAGTCTTTTGGTGTAGTTTACTGACCCTAAATGATCAATTCCTGAGTTTCTTGCCTTGAAAAATCTGCCTTCGACAACCTGAGTCCACCTGAGAGCCCAAGAAGTGTTTCATTTCTGACTTTGCCCTTCTGTGACAACTGAATTCCATCCAGGTGGTATCTTTTCTTACTGAAGTGAGCTCAAATGTATTTAATTTTGCTTAATTAACGATTAATTGACCATGGTGTTTGGGGCATTCAACAGCCATCATTATATCATGGGTTTTAATGCCTTCAATTATGCCTCTTTGTGTGGTGGGCATGACTGCCTCTGGACGCTTGCCCGAGCGCTCGCCTCGGGCTACTCTGGTATGAAGTCGGCCTTTTCATCTCTTCTTTTCCTCCGTTCTCCCTTCCTTCCTTCCCTCCTTCCCTCCATCCTAGAAGGGCTGGGGATGTAGCTCCAAAGGTAGACCACTCACAGGACTAAAAAAAAGGGAAATCTACACTTCTGTCTTTTCTACTTAAAACTTTTTTTTGCATCTAGAATGGAATTTTTTTGTGTTTTCCTTCTTTTCAGTCTATTTAAATATTTTAAATTAACAATTATAATTGTATATATGATGGGATATGATGTTATATGTATACAAGTAGAATATGAAATTAACCCAAGTAGTATATTTCACCTCATAAACTTATTTTGGGGAGATGATAACATTTGACATTTAGTCTTAGCAATTTTGAAATATGAAATACATTATTATTAACTATATTCAATCTGCTGTGTGATATATCTCAGAAATTGATGATCCAGCCTAACTGAACTTTTATACCCTTTGACTAGTAATTCCCCAGTCCTTCTCCCCTCTCCCATCCTGCTGACCACCATTCTTTCTACTTCTATGAGTCTGACTCTTTGATTCCACATATTAGTGAGACCATGCAGTCTCTGGATTACTCCACTTAGCATAACATCCCCCAGGTTTATCCATGTAGTCAGAAATAACAGCATCACCTTCTTTTTGTAGGGATGGCTAGCAGTTCATTGTGCATAGAGACCACGTTTTCTTCATCTACTCACCTGTGTTGATGGGCATTCTGCTTGATTCCATCTTTATGGCTATGGTGAAAGGTGTCATACCGAACACTGGGTGAAGATGGCCCTCCAATGTGCTGATTTCAGATCCCTTGCATGTGTACCCAGGAGTAGGCAATGAGATTGCTGGACCATTTACGACTGTATTTTTAGGCTTTTAAGGAACCTCCAAACTGTTCTCAATGGCTGTACTAACTTATATTCCCACCACACTTTACAAGGGACCCCTTTTCTCCACATCCTTGCCAGCTCGGTTACGCTTCTCAGGGAGCACAGCCCGGAGAATGTATTGCACCTTGGTTGCTGTTTGTTTGCAAGTCTTAGACATCGCTAAATGCCCAACTCACTTGGCTGCTGGGGACAGCCTGGCGCACAATCCCTTTGCCCAGAGGACACCTGTCTGCTAGGCACTTCACAGCACCTGTGTGGTCGTTCCTGAGAAGAACCCAGGAAGCAGTTAGAGCTCGATCCTCTGCTCAGGTGGCTGAGACAGAAGCAGAGTTCTTGAGTGACAGGTGCCCTGTTGAGGGTGGTGTTGGGGTGGGCCCCTTACTCGGCCCCAGGTGTCTACCTGAGTGTGGTAGATGGGCAACTAAGTGTTGGACTTTCATTCATGTGACTTGGGCTGAATTTCGTTGTTAGCTGTCAGCCTGACTTAATACCAACATGACTCCCTAAGCTGAGTTTTCCATCAAACAGAATATTAAATCAGCCAAATTATCTCCATCTGGCTCTTGGCAGGAGCACACTCTCTAAGGAAGGAGAAGAAAACCTATGCCCTATATTTTTAAAAACCTGAACAGCAGGCATATTTTTAAATGTATGCAAATTCATATAGACTTTCTTTCTATTTCCAGTCAGCATAGACAAGTAGGACTTTAAACCAGAGTTCTGTAGAGACTACACTGTAGTCCTTTCCAATCCGGGTGTCCCCAGGGTCTCAGGGTTAGGCTTGCCAGATTTAGCAAACCAAATTAGAGGAAGTGCAGTTAAATTTGAATTTCAGATAAACAACAAATATGTTTTACCCATAAGTATGGCCCAAATATCACATGGGACATACTTATACTAACAAAGATATTTGTTGTTTATCTGAAATTCAAATTTAACTGCTTGTCTGTATTATATCTGGCAACTCTCCTTGGGGTTCACAGAAGTGCTCAAACTAAAGCCAGGTCGCCTTGCTTGTAGTTCCAGCGTCTTTTGAGCACAATATATGCCTGCTTATGCTTCTTACATTGATTTATTAAGTTACTTGCGTGGTAGGGGCCAGTATCTGATTAGTGAGAAACTACAAACCAGATATTGTCACATAGAAGTGAGTTTACTGTGGGAACGGAAAAGACACGGATTGAATTGGTCTTTAGATGAGTTAAGGCTTTCAGGGAGGGAATGGAGAAGTGGCTAGCAGAGCTCTTAAGTGTAGCAGTTGAAAATAATATTCTCTGTCACAGCTCGGCTTTAAAGTGTGTCCTTCAATCATTCTTGCCAGGCTCATGCCCTATGAAACGCAGTCAGAGAATCTAGTTCATGACACCGAGCTGACTGTGGCCAGATGTGAATCTTGCTGTTTTCTATATTTTATTGCTGTTATATTATCTTTAAACTGCCACACAGTGATGTGTAATGAAACTCCTAATACACAGTAGTCAAAATCACCATGTTACAAGGTCTGGGAGATTCTTTCACCCAGAGAGCATTGTTTGATCCTTCCATCTTTGTCAGAAATCCATTCATTCACCTTGGTATCTCAGAGCTCAGAGCCCTACATTCACACTCTGAAATAATAAACAACTTCTGGGGAAAATATATTGGTGTAGTTATTGTTTTCATTATCGACCATCGTGTTCACATTACTATGGGAAAGAGCCCCTTTTCCCTTCAAAAGTGGTTCCTAAGAGCCTGTAAGTGAAACACCAAATACAGCAGCGCCCTCCACTGTCCGTTCAGAGGAATGCAAGCTTCCAGGGCAGGAAGGCGTGCCGGACTAAGGCAGGTCGCCTTAGAGGCAGATTCCCCCCTTCTGGTTAGAGGCAGACTCCTTCGCTGTTGGCAGCGCAGGCCTTAGAGTGCCCGAACATAACTAGCGGGGATCATGCCATTTTTCTTAGATAGCAGAAACAGTACTAAGAAGGGTCATTGCCTCTCGATGGGAACTAGGAATTGTCTCTCCTGAGTTTCACTCTGACACCGCTGCAAAGCATGGAAGACCCTTTGCCTTGATTATATTTTCCCTCTGCTTTAGGTTAAAATAGATTCTGACAGACCAAAGCAAATTGGAATCAGATGAGTTCCCAACAGTGGAGAGAGGCAGCTGGACTTGTGCGCTGACCCCGGAACCACAGGCTTTGTGGATTGCAATTTGCTTTGATCCTGGTTCAGTAGCACCTGAGAGTCTATGCCACACTCTGTGCAGCAGCTCTCCTGGAAGGACGGAAGTGTCTGTTTGTCCTCAGGGAAAGCGGTCTGTGTGCTGTGCCTCCTCCCCAGGGTGACCACCAGGTGGGCAGATCTCTCCTCTCATCCTAGAATTCTTCTTGCATCCTGGAGTGAAAGCCAGGTGTCGCGGGAGGATCTTTAAAACCCTCCTGGTTCTACCTCTTCCTTTTACACTCACAAGTTCTGACTTGCCTAAGGTCTCTTCTACTTAAATATTTTATTTCAACTAGCTGCAGAGCTGCTAATAATGTCTTCTATTGTTAAATTCAGTGTTGGTGGCAAAATGAACTTTCAAGATGTTTCTCATAAGGGAGCCACGACTGCAGAGGAGCTGGGGGAGGGGTGAGGCTCAGCTACCTGGCTAAGGTGACCAAAGTGTTTGGTTTTATTGCTTCCTGAGTGTGTTTGATTCTTGGAGATGTAGGAAGTCACACCCCAAGGACATGAGTGGTTAGTTTTGGTCTGTTGGTGAATCACAATGGTATGTGAACCGGCGGCAAAGCATACTCAAGACAGGTCTAGAACCAGCTCAGAATTTTTTACTGGCTCATGTAGACACTGTAGAGTCAAGTTAACTTCAGGGTCAAATTAATATGCTTAACAAAATGGAATAATATTATACTATCATTAATTAATAAAAGAGATAAGCTATAGTATCTCAGGCTGTTTTTCTTTCATAGACCAAAGTCTTTTAGATTCAGTCTTTTAATTCTCTATTAAGTCTCTTAGTTTTAGTCTTGAGTCTTAGATTTATAAAACTGAGAAGCAACATGAAAAAAGCAAAAAAAGAAATAAAGCAAAACACAACAATGAACCCGAATTGATTCTCTTTTTGAAGGTCCTTAAAATTTCTTCCTAATTTGGGCCACACAACCAAATGTTTCTAGTAAATTATGGTCACAGACTTAAAGAAACCAATTGTTTGTGGATGGAAGGCTCTAGCCTGGAAATCCAGCTAGAAATGAGTTGTCAGACCATCCTCCTTCACCCACACTGTGGATTTCTTTCGTCACTACTATTACTCTGAAAGGTAGCTAAGGGGCAATTTAGCCTCTGGTTTTCTAAAAGGTGCCATGTAGACTTCTTCTGTGACCAATTTCCATAAAGTTCGTTTAGCAGTTCAAACTTTATTAAGACTCTTGACAAAACGGCAGCTAGAATTGCAGAGGAATGTAATAAAAAACAGAGTCAGAAACAACCTAAGTCTATAAAAGCAACATCCACAGAGACCAAACCCCCTTCAGGGTGCAAACTGATCCCAGAAGCCGTCCACACCACGCAGATCCCCTGAGTGGGCAGACAGCAGGACACCCAGACCCGGCGGAAGCACTGAGCTGGAGGCAACCTGCCATCGCCAGGCTGATAACTGAATTAAGGTCCGGGCAGCGGGCCAAATAAAGAATCCGACAAGCAGGGGAAGTCATGGCAGTGTGAAGGAGTGAGGAAGACTGGAGCAAGTTCATTTTATGTTGGTTTTATTATGCAGTAAAAAAATTCTCCAGCACATACTCATTTACTAAAAAGAAAACAATAAATGTTCAGTTAGTTGTAGTTTCCATATTAGCACAAAGGGGCACAAACTGGAGTTAGCCAAGGACCCTGTGGGGCATTTGGAAATCTTAGGGGGAAATTTCAGCTCTGAATATTGAGACATAGTAGAAATTTGATTAGCTTTGACAGTCCACTATGGTTCAGCTTCTGTGATCTTGGCCTCTTTGGTATATCCTTGATACCTTATTGAAAGACCTTCAGGCGTTTCAGGGAAAAATGGGAACACAGCCGCTAATGCTGCTTTCTCCACACGAATGTAACATTCAGAAGACGGAAAACTGGAAAATGTGGTTTATTTTTGGTGGTTTTGAGTGAAATCACAAATGAGGCGATTTGAGGAGTTTGGTGTCCAATAGAGGAAATGGAACCAAGACTTAGTTCTTTCCCAGGGCACTGACCTCCCCCCCGCCCAACACACACACAGGGTGAAGGAAAGGATCCTTCCCCAAGATGCGGTAAAGAATCTAAGCTCCAAGTAGGATGCGGGAGCGGTCATGACAGAGACTGGCCTGTGGTTACCTCTGGAGAGTCATTTTGGGGAACTCG
The DNA here is from genome assembly GCA_004026905.1 of Hystrix cristata. NCBI lineage: Eukaryota > Metazoa > Chordata > Mammalia > Rodentia > Hystricidae > Hystrix > Hystrix cristata. The sequence continues at coordinate 73,295 of PVJO010002338.1, forward strand.
GGAGTGACTCACACTCCGTGTACTATCTTAACAGGGTGTGAGCCCATTTGGGGAAGTGCCAAATTGATGGGAATATAGAGGGGCCGCTTACATCCTTTCCTATGGAAATGCAGTTACCCTTCCATGTTACTGTTCTCCTCTTGGCCATCCAATGCTGTGGCCCTGCCACTCACTTGCTAATTCATTCATTCATTCATTTCATTCTCCAGACACACGAGCGCTTATTATGTGCTGCCACGGTGCAGAACACAGGACTCCAGAGTCTAAAGAGAGATAGACACAGACCATGTCAGTTCTGTGTTGAAGTGGGAGCACAAAGGAAGACCAAATAACTCAGAGTTGGCATGGGGTGGGGGTGGGGAGGTCTTGACAGGATTCAAAGGTGCGGTAAGAATGAGCTAAGACCCGGAGCAGAGTGGACTTAGCCAGGGGCGAGGAGGCAAGGAGGTCTGCAGGCCGAAAGGCTCCTGTGTAGCTGGGGGGCTGAGCAGGGCATGTGCCTGCTGAGCAGGGGCAGCTGTGGGTGTGGCTTGAGCTTGGGCAGGGAGTTGTGGGGTGGAGAGAGAGGAGGCTAGGGATGCCCCACCTGGTCCTAGGTAAGACGGCAGCAACTTCCTGGTGACCTCTGGCTTCTCCCCACTCAGCCCGCGTGATGCAAGGGAGACCCCAGTCTTCTCCTGGTGGAGGCGTCTGCTGCTCGCCAGCTGCCCGTCTTATTTGAGGAGGAATGGATGGCTCCGTTGTCCAAAGTCACCAAGCAGGAGTGTTGGCTGCAGACTGGGTTTTACACATCTTCATGTTCTTGGCAGAGGGGCTGCGTAGACACTGAAAGAGCCCCTTTTCCCCAAGCATTGGAAAATGCAAAGACACAGGCCGCACCTGTCCGGCCAGAGTCTGCAGGTTGGAGCCCAGGTCAGCGGCGGCGGCCCACAGGGCAGGGAGGTGGTGGGTAGCTTTGCTGGTGACACCGGACACTGGCAGCTTTATTGTCTCCAGCAGCCCTTGCCTCTGGTGGACATCTGGCCAGATCGGGGTGAATGGGTTCCTTTTAAAAGTTTCTTCAACTTTACTGAAAAATAATTCATATTCCATAAAAACTCACCTATTTCAATTGTACGATCCTATAGGTTTTCATATATTAATTTTCAGTTATTAATTAGTTTCAATTATTAATTTTTTTAGATTGTGGTTAAAGTATGTGTAACAAATTATAGCAACTTAACAACCTTGAAGTGTACAGTTCAGTGGCATTACTTACGTTCACAGTGGGTGGTTATCACCATATCCATTTCTAATATTTTTTCATTATCCCAAATAGAAACTCTGCTTAATGGTTATTAAATAATAACTTTTCAATTCTCCTTTCTCACCCCCTGCTAACCTTTAATCTACTTTCTGTCTCTATGAATTTGCCTTTTCTAGATATTTCCTGTAAGAACTATACAATGTTTTGTGTGTTTGACTTATTCCACATAGCATGTTTTCAAGATTCATCCATGTTGTACAATGTCTCAAAAATCTGTTCTCCAAATGGCTGAATAGTATTCCATTGTACATATGCACCACGTTTTGTTTTGTTTCTTTGTTGATGGACACTGGGGTTGCTTCCACCTTTTGGGATTTGTTAATAATTCTTCTGTGACACTGCTATATCAGTGCTGTATCTCTTCAAGTCCTTGCTCTGGAGATGTTCTTAGGGGTGGAATTGCTAGATCATATAGTAATTCTAGGTTTGGTTCTTTGAGGAACTGTCATAATGTTTTCCACAGTGATGTTTTGATTTCACATTCCTACCAGCAATGTATGTGCATTCTAGTTTCTCCGCATCACCAACACTTATTTTCCACATTAAAAAAAAATAATAATTCTTACAGCCATCCTAGTGGGTGTAAAGTGAGATCTCCTATGGTTTTGATTTGCATTTCTCTAGTGACCAAAAATGCTGGGTATCAGCCCATGTGTGTACTGGCCATGTGAATATCTTCCTTGGAGAGATATCTGCTTGCCTCCTTTGCCCATTTTTGTTGTTGAGTTACAGTAGTTCTTTAGACACTTTGGATACTCAGCCTTTATCAGATACATGATTTCTAAATATTTCCTCCCATCTTGAAGGTTGTCTTTTGATTTCTTGGAAATGTCCTTTGATGATTGACAACTTTTTCAAAGCAGCCTGATGCATCTGATCTCTCCCTCCCCCGCCTGCTTCCTTGCTGTCTCTGCTCTCTGCAAAGACACACAATCGTGTGAGTGTGAGCGGGAAAGTGTGTTACTGTGCCTGCACACTGAGGGGACCGTCTCTATCTGGCTTCTCAAAGAGGCCCTTTCTTTCCTGAGGGCATCACCCTGTTGAGTATACAGTTCCTCGTGGTGAATTAATCATTTCCCATCTATGGAGGCTCCTTTTCAAAGTAAATATTACAGTCATCTGCTCACTCCTGGGCAAAGCCCTAAGCCTCGCTCCACCACATCTGCTCCATTGCCACGTATGTCAGGACGCCCCCGTGCAATCACAGAGCCTCCTGCTTCCCCAGCGTGGGGAAGAGATGTGCGGGGATGTTTCAAATTAAGCCGGGGTGTGGGAACCTGGGCCTGTCGTCAAAGACAGGAACCTCAGCGCTGAGGTCACAGCACAGGACGCCGCTCACGTTTTCCATCCGAACCCACGGCTGAGCCGGGGGCTCTGTGGAGAGTAGTCAGGTTTCATTAATGGGTCGGGGCCACTCACTAGCTTTGTGCCCGCACCTGCCACCAGCCTTCTGTCTCCATCAGCTGTCCCCAGCCTGGTGGGTCCTGGGGACAGCGGGAATGAATCTGTTCCCCCAGGACCATGCCAGTGAGGCTCAACCAGAGCTTCATGCTTATTTTTCTCTTTTTGTATGGAAAATTCTAAGCACATGCAAACCTCCAGGAGCCCATTAGCTAGCTTCGCAACCATCCACACATGGTCAGTCTTCTTTCAATCATACCCTGCCCCCTCAAAAATTGAAACCCATCTTCCCTGCCCTGCTCAGTACCATTTTGAAGAAAATCCTAGGCCTCCTATAATTCATTTGTAAAGTTTTAGATTATATGTCTAAAATATAAGGACTCATAAATACAGAGATATGAATCCATTATCAATTGTCAGCAGTAGTCCCAGTAATTTTTTATGACCGTCTTCATATCCAGTCATTGGTCACATTTCCATTAGCTTCATTAATATTTTAATTATTCTACTGTTGGTTTGTTTGAATCATGTAGGCGTTTTCATTGTATTTGGTACATAGGTTTCTTTGAATCAATAAATGACACTGGATTTTAAAGCAGCCAAGTCTGGCCCCTGCGTAAGGGAGTAGTGGGCAGTGTGTCCTGAGAGGTGACCTCTCGGCAGCAGGGCCCTGAGCTGGTCTCCAGGAGTCATTTGCAAGTTGTAATTCTTAAAGAACAGGATTAAGATTGGGGGAGTTGGGAGAACTTTAAGTGGGATATTCAGTTGGTAGCATTTGAAATTTTTATCATGTGAATGTATTTATATGATGTTTGTAAAATACAAAAATGTGTTTGAAATAAGGAAGGGAATAAAATAAAAAGAATGAATCAGATAGTGTGGCATGTACTAGATATGCACGTGGGTTGGAGACGAGGATGGAAATGTGACAGTAAGGACACGCGCAAGGCTGGAGCACAGGACAGGACCAGAAGGTCCCTCAGCCGCCCGTCTCTTCTTTGGGCTGGAGGGACAGCAGGAAGGAAGGCTGAGGAAGGACTCCTTGGTCCCTGCGCCTGAAGTAGGACCCGGAAACACACCCCTCCCTGGCTGGCCTGGCTGAACCGCTGGACACGGGCTACACTGAACTTCCCTCTTTCTCTCAAGTGGGTAATTCTTTGCCACCCCAAAGGTTTTTCTGACATCTAGTTGCCTATTGATCTCTGCTCCTGATCTTTTCAATTCAATGGACATTTTTATATTTACTTAACCAATTGGCTTTTCTTACACTTATTATTTAATGAATAAATACACAAAGTAGTGAGTGAGCTACAGTTTCATATTGCTGAACAGAATTTTCCTACTGTACCTGTAATAGCACATCTTCTATATAAACTTGTACCTATTCTTTTTTCCATGGTTTTGGTTTATTCTCTGTCAGGAGGAGTAATATTTGATTTTTTAAACATTTTATTTTTAGAGTAGTTTTAGGTTTACAACAAAATGGAGCATAAAGTACAGAGTTTCCATGGTTCACTCCCTGTGTCGAGTCCCCCACCAGAGCAGGGCATGTGTTAGCAGCGACGAGCCTCCGTTCACAGATCTTCATCCTCCAGAGTCCGTGGCTTACAGCAGGGTTCGCTCCTGGCATTGCACACTCCCTGGGTTTGGACAAAAGCATAATGACGTGGAACCACCATCACAGCAGCCTGCAGAGTGGTTTTATTGTCCTAAAATCCCCCGCGCTCTGCCCGTTTAGCCTTCCCTCTGATCTCACCCGCTGGCTTTTCAGGTCGTTGGCTGTTAACGTCTCTTCCCAGAGTCTGGCATCTTTGATGCTTTCCAGACCGCTGGGGTTCTTGAGTTTCCATCTTCAGGCCCTGGAGAATTTGTGGTCCTGAGCTCTGTGGCCCCTTCCGTAGGCTCCAGCTGCACCTCCTTCTTCGGCCCCTTGACTGCCGTTGTAAGTTTATTTGTGTAAATGGAGAAATCACAAAACATACCAACTGGGTAGGGGCAGAACAGAGGAATAAAGAACTGTATGGTAATGTTGTGGTAATGACATTTTGATTGTTCAAAGAGCATTATTTTCCCCAAGGTCATGAACAAAGGCCGTTGATTTGTGTGGATGGGCAGCACTTGGTTGGAATATAGTTATTTATTTTCATTTTATAATTGCGACTTCTAGAGTTAAGTCATCTCACGGCACAAGTACAGAGGAATAACAATTAGTTAATTAAAATATGTGACTGGTATAAAATTACCAGTTTAAAAATCAGTGAAACATATAAGCTCTTTCTTACTTATACAAATTAAGACTGAAAGGTTACATTGCCTTGGCCAAGGACCCAGTTGCAAAAGTCCAGGGTAATTCAACCTCTTGTAATTCCCCATTTCAAGCTGCGATGATGGATGTCCATGACACTTATTTATGTTGACACAGAGTGGTTAACCTAAGCATAAATGTTTGATAATAACAGTGTATACAGCAGGCCTGGAAATATGAAGCTTCTTTACTATTTCAGAATTAACTTTTGTGGGGATAAAAGCCAGGGATCTAGGGAAGAAGAAGGAAGAAAAGCAGAAAGAGACGGGGGAGAAGAAAAGGAAAAATTCTTGGCATAAATTGCTCATCTACAGGCGATTTTCATTAAAGCAGAGCTTGGATCAACTCAGGAAAGCTTGATAAATCCCTGATAAGGTGCCAGATGTTCTAATGAACTTTCTTGGGGGTTTTGCCATTTCAAGTTGATGTGTTTTGCCCAAGGGCCAAGGATTGGGATAGTCCCAGCATCTGATATTGATTCTTCAAAGAAGCCCCTCCCCCCTCGCCTCTGGACACTGAGTGCCCGCTGGAGAGGCTTCGCATTGGATCAACCTAACAGAAATTGTAGTCAGGCCTGGAAGCAATATTCCAGCTCACTTTTCCAGGAACAGTGTCCTGAGAAAAAAAGGATTCTTGGGTTCTTTTCACTGCCTAGTAGTGATGGATACATTTTTTAGGTAGAGGCATGCTGTCTTCTGAAACCCCCACACATGTTTAAGGTTGCTTCTTGAAGCCCTGAGCAATGGGAAGTCACTTAAAAACTAATATCAACAATTTGGTGGTTGATGTCCCAGGCTCCTGGGATTTGGAGAAGGATAAACAGGGTCGGGGCAATGTAAACTGGCAAAGTCCACAACATGCCAGAGGTAGAAGGAGCAAGTTATCTCCCCGAGGTTCTGAGCCGAAAGCCCCGCCGGTGTATCCGATGGTTTCCAACACAGAGGATTCTTACACGTACAGGCACCACTAGATCTACTTAACTCACGTCAATGAAGAAAAGTTTCACCAAAAGTTTTGCTCTAAATTTTGTAAAATTGGTAATGGAAGAAGAAAAAGGACGTGGGTAACATGACTGAGTACCAGTCATCTCTGAAAAAAGTGGTCGTTTAAGTGAGGGACTCACATCCTCCATTGGAATGCAGACTTGAACGGCAGGTCCCGCCCTGCCTGGTCTGCAGTGTCTCATCTGTGAGCAGACTCCAAGTATACCACCAGTGAAACGCTTTTGCCCTATCCAAAGGGTATCCAGTTTTGTCACTGAATTTTGAGATATTTTACTTCAAATGAAGCAATATGATGGTTTGAAAGAATTAGAGCAGCCTCCATTTAGTGCCAACTACACAAAGATGGGAGGACATCAGATCAGTTAGTCTATCCCACTGTTCCTAATGTATATGGCAATTGGATTATTTTAATACAGTAATAGACTGTGAGATTGGGAAGAGGCTTAATCCATAGTCTATTACTTTTTTTATTAAAAAAAAAAAGCCAATAGCAGTTGTTAGGGCTGCCTGGAGCTCTGGGCTGAGAAGGCTTGTGAGTTCATGTTGGATCTCAGATACATGATCCATTGATGATGTGGGGCGTGAACATAGAAATGCAGAAGGTTAGCATGTCTCTTGCTTGCCAATTCCATTCCTCACAGGTAAGGAAACAGACTGCCCAGAATCCACTAACTTACAAAAAGTCCCAGGGTGAGTGAGTTGAGTGGAGTAGCTGGTGTAGAAGGCGAGTGGAGGCACCCAGAGGAAGCCACTGTTCGCTTGGGCACCACGCAGCCCGGCCCCTCTTGTGCAATTGTGTGTCGTGGCCCTAAGTGAGACGTCGTGAAGCTGGCTGAGTCCGCTGTCCACCAGAGGTGTTTTCTTGAGGATGAGTGGGGAGGGAGAACAGAGGAAGGGATGAGCTCTGGCAAATGGAGGAAGATGCCTTGCAGGAGTGCTAGTGATTAGTGACATTTGGTTCCTGCCCTAGTTCCAAAGCTAGCTTATCTTTAACACCCCATCTACTTCAAGAGAAACAGCACAGAGGAGAGGATAAACATCTCAGGTTCATTTAGAATTACCTGCCTCACGGCTCATTGACAGAGGAGGCCCTGGACCCCCTGAGCAGGGCAGGGTCACAGTGTGCCAGGCCTCTGTGCTCCGGCCTCCAGGTCCCTTTCCCTTGTGGAATAGTGCTTCGGGTAGACCTTTCCTTGCCAGGGCTTAGAAACTGGTGTTTTGTTCCAGGAGTTCTTTATCCTGCCATATCTCCAAACCAGGTAGTCTGTCCCCAAATTTCAAGAAATATTGGGAATTCTAATATCTTAATGGAGCTCAAAAGAATAGCATATTTGGGGAAAAAAGATAATTTCACCGTGAGGCTTTGTATGCTAACTGAGCAATAAAATTTGAGGTCTAGAATAATAAAAAAGCAAAATTTTTTTGTTGGATTCAAATGGAACAAAAGAGCAAGCTGTATGAGAATAGCCGTGCAGACACTAGCACATTCACCAGCTCTAACTCAGCAGTCCTATCATCTACCTGATCAGAATAATATTTCTGAATTCTATCCCGAAATTTGTTTTCCCAGTACTGGGGGTTGAACCAAGGGCCTCTGCACTGAGTTACATCCCTAGCCCATTTTCATCTTTTATTTTGAGACAGGATCTCACTGAGTTGCTAGTTGTCCAGTTTGGGCTTGAACTTGTGATTTTCCTGCCTCAGCTTCACAGAGTGCTGCAATTACAGGTGTGCCCCACCGTACCCAGATCTCTCGTGAACTCTTAAGAAGAAATGGTACAAAGAGCAGATTTCCTGAAAGTACTTATAGGGTTGGCTTTGTACAGCCTGGTAGGTGACTCTTTGGTACTCGGAGTCCCCTATTTTTCCAGGAGGAGGAGCTGCTCCAAACTTTTCTTCTCTTGGAATTGGGAATTCCTTCTGCTTCCACAGAGACTCCAATTTCCCCCAGATGCCTCATGTCTCAGGTTCTAATGGCTGATGTGCTAGAAGGAGAGTAGAATCCGATAAACAGTCAACACCCCGCTAGGGTTTGCACCTGGAGTGCCCCCCAGTGGCCCTGTGTTGAAGACTTGGTCCCAGCCCTTGATGCTATTGGGTTAGGGTTAGGTGGAGGGTGAACCCTTTAGGAGGTGGGACCTCATGGGAGGAAGTGAGGTCATTGCCCTTCGAGGGGACAGTGGGACCTTGGACACTTCCTGTCTCTTTTTGCTTCCTGAATGCCACAAGGTGAGTAGCATCTTCTGCCACGTGCTCCCAACATGTGGTGCTGCTTTGCCGCAGTCCCCAAGACAATGGGTCAACTGGCTGTGGACAGAAACCTCTGGAGCCCTGAGCTGAAGTCATTTGTCTCACATGTTTTGTTAGACTAACACACACGCCAGTCCCAGACGGTGTGGCACTGAACAGCCTGTCTGTTCTCTCATGGACGAGACCACTTTGCCATGACCCTGTGAATGTGGAGGAGGGCCTGTCCCTCTAGATTTGGTGCTTCCTGCGGAGTCCAGACCTCTCCTGCGGGTCCCGCTACCCTGTGGTCTGGCTCATCTCTCCATGGGATGGCAGGAAGTCGAGGGGCCTGTGCCTTCTCTCCTCTTGCTGACCCCAGGCCACATAAGGTTTTCCGGACAGCTTGTCCCTCAGCTCCTGCGGCGCAGCTCTGCAGTGCCTCCTTGCCCCAGTGCAGGGCGGGCAGAGGCGCAGGGGGCTGTGCTGAGCAGGGAGGCCCTACCCTGTGTGGCTCTATCTTGCATCCCTATTGGAATCACACCATTCGGCTGGAGGGGCTAAGCCGTCCAGCCTGTTGCCACGTGTAGCCAGAGAATGCACACAGTGAGCCCTAGAGTTCAGTCTTCATCCTGTCCCTGCGCGCACTTAAGTCGCCCGGCGTCCTGAAGGCGCGTCGATGTCACGGAAACCGGTTCCCCGCTTGTGACTCAGGGCGCTCCAGGCTCGCCCTCCCGCCCCCTTCCCTTCAGCTTCCCGCATGTGCTCTGGTTTCGTTTTGGCAACTGTCCGTGACTTACACCTCCCCACTGTGAGCCGATTACACCTGCTTCTCTCGGGCACTTGTCGCGCTCACGGAAAACTGACACCTCAGACGTGGGCCGAGATCATCAGCCTTGCACCTGAGCTGCCAGCACATCCGTGGAAGAGGCCTCACACACCCACCCCACAATTTGGAAGTGGACCTTGAATTCTGACAAGTCACCAAATATCTATCCCTCCCATTCCTAAGTGGTAACTAAGTGGATGGCCAGTAGAGCTTCGAGGTGAATCAGGTTTATAGGGCAATTAGAAATTCCTTAAATGTGCGAAAGAAAAGTGTGATGGAGAACACTAAGCATCACCTGATACTGGGGGAAAAGGACTGGTACAAACTTTGTTATTATCTAAATATCTGATTTTCTTTTAAAGCTGTGAAGACCCATTTGATTGGTTGGGGTCTAAGGCAATCATGTCACAGTATTTTCTTTCACCTTCTCAAGCGTTTCTACTTTATGAAAACTTTGCAGGAGTAACTGTTAGGACAGCTGAGGAGTCAGATGAAGTTCGTTCAGGGCTCTCCACAGATACCAATGTTCGATATCCACTAGTTACTCTTGGGACAGTTGTTGACTGAAATAATAATTCTAAGTTGTTCACTGACAATGCTGGGTCTGTTGAGGAGTGGGGCTGCCTCCCTGGAGTGTGGGACAGCTCACAGAAATGGGGAGATGGGACCCGCCTTGGCTTTTATCTAGACGATCCCCCAAGCCTCATACTCAGAGGCAAGGCATGAGCGAGGTGATTGGACTGCAGAGAGCAATGTGGCTGGCGTGTTGTCAGGAGGTGGGAGCTGGCCGGCAGAGGCAGGTCACTGGAGAGTGACCTGGAAGGGTTTATCTCATCCCTGGCTCTTCCCTTCACTCCCTGCTTCCTGACCTCCATTAGGGGAGCAATTCTTCTCTGCCTAGACCCTTCCACCATGCGAGAATTGAAACTTCTAAAACATGAGCCAAAATAAACCTCTCCTCCTTTAAATTACGAATGTCGTGTATTTTGTCTTGGTGATGAGGAAAGTGACTAAGATGGGAACCTACCTAGCCACCTCACAACATCTCTGGGAAGTATTTATTATTATCCCCATTTTGTTGATATGGAAATTGAGGCTCAGGCTCCTCAATTTTCATAGCCAGTCAGTGGGGTTTGGCTGCATGTTTGTTTTGCCCATGCTTCCCTGCATTCATGTCTCCAAGGGCCTTTGCAATCTCAGTTTACCAGCCCAGAAAAGGCTAAATCATCCTGATTGGACAGCTGGGGGTTGGTGTCCCGTTCATGTCTCTGTCTTCGGCGTCCAGCTGCTGTCTAGCACAGATGAAATCTTCCATAATCTCAAGGTGTTGAAGAGAATCGAGTGGCAATTTCAGTACTTAGCAATCTTATTTGCTTTTGTTTCAACATGGTTTTTCTTTTGGCTACTGATTGTGGGTCTCTGATGTTGTCCGAGGTGAGATCAGTTCAACTGCTGCAGGTGGGCCTGCCCTGAGATGGTCTTATGTCCAAAGGGTGGTACAGTTGCCAAATTCTGTTCCCTGTTCTCAGACCTCTTAGAAATCACGAGACCTCCCTGATCTGTGGTTTTGTTTTCCTGGTTTCAGGTACTTGTGGTCAACAGCAGGCTGAAAATGTTAAATGGAAAATTCCAGAAATAATTCATATACTTTAAATTGCATTCTGTTTTGAGTAGTATGATGAACTCCCATTCTGTCACATTTCACCCAGTTTGGGACATGAATTGTCCCTTTGTTCCTCTTTTCCACACTGTATACAGTACCAACCTGTTGGTTGGTTGCAGTGGTCTTGGTATTACTAGGCTTGTGTTCAGACAGCCCTTATTTTATTTAATATTGATCCCAAAGCACAAGAGAGGTGATGCCGGCAGTTCAGACAGGCAAAAGAGATGCCCTGAAGTGCTTCTTTTAAGTGCAGATGTGAAAGCTTGTTACCATGTCTGTACACTTTCCTCTGTCTGTACAGGGTGGAGGTGGCTTGGTCCTCTGCAGCTGCGTCATTCCTGCTAGTTCTTGGAGCTCAGCCCTCATGCACAAATCGGGGCTGTTCTATAGTCAGGCGGGAAACGGGTTGTGAGTCCTCATGATCTGCATTTTACCCCACTGACCTAACAGAATCCCGACATTCTCTTTCGTGAAGTAGGTCAACACCTCCTCTGAGTCGACTCTTCTTTCTGTACCTTAGGAATGGCTATCTTAAATATATTTTGGATTTTTCAGAATGCAAAGGATGTAAGTTCATTGTAAAAAACATTAGCTATACAAATATGAAAAATGGAGAGAACTTAAAAACACCTGTGAGTTCATCCTCTGACCATAACCACTATTTACACTCCTGTGTGTCCCTTTCTGTCCCTTTTGTACGTCTGTCCCTAGTACTTGATAACCTGCCAGAGACATCTGGGTGCTGCTTTTGCTGTCTGTATGTTGGGGCTGAGGGGAAGGGTTAGGACTGTAAGATTTTCAGAGTAGATAGAGGTTGATATCTATTTTTCCACTTGTCAGAACACACAATAACAAATTCTTCTTCCCTTTAAATGGGATACTCTGTATTTAGAGTATCAAAGGATATTTTCTTTGGTTGTATCAGTTTATACAGGCTGTCCTGAAGTATGCTTTTTAACTTAAAATTACATTGTTAACATTTACTGTCTTAACACTTTTTTTTTTTTTTTTTTGGTGCTAGGGATCAAACTCAGGGCCTTGTGCTTGCTAAATAAGCACTCTAACCACTGAGCTAAATCCCAGCCCCTGTCTTAACACATTTTATCAGAAGGATGGCACCCCCTCTTCTGTGTGTGCTGTTACTTCTCTAATGAGTTATCTGTTATTCGATATTTAGTTGTTATCTTTACTCCCACTTTTTTTCAAGTACAGATAACACATTTAAGAAAATCATTTTACTGAGTCTTAGTTTTTTCCCTTAGGAAAATTCCTCAAAGAAAAATTTCTGAATCAAAGAGGATGCACATTTTTAATACTTTAATTACTTTTGCTAAATAACCTTCCTGAAAAGTTGTTCTTACTATTTACTGTTCCCATAAAACTCTATGAGAGTATACACTTTTTAAAAACATGCTATTGCAAAATACACACACACACACACACACACATTATTGCCAATCTGATGGATGGGAAATATTCCATTGTTTAAAATTTGGGATATGATCGTTTCTCATTGTGTGCTTTTTTTTTCCCTGGTTGGTTTGCTGGAAAATAAACCCGAGAAATAAATTCCCAGGTCTTTGATGACTCTACATGAAAATACTCCTTTTCAAATGTATGTTTTATTCTTATTCAGGAATGGTAATGTCCCTAGATCAGGAATGATTTCAGAGAGAAGTGGGTACACCTTGTTGGGTCACAAATGAGGAAGCCTCAGGCAGTCAGAAGGTACTTGGAGAAAGGGGAAAACACAGCAAGAAACTTCATGCTACTTTCTCTGGGAGGGAACAGACAAGGGAAGCTGAGTGACTTCAGGGCAGCTGCAGAATTGTCATTGTCTGTATCTGGTTCTGGGATAATCAGGGCAGCTGGGTAGTGACCCAGAACAGTCAGGGCAGGTGGCTGGGAGCAAGGGCTCCCTATTGCTGGGTTTGCATTTGAGAGGTGCATTTGCAACTGAATTGGTGCTGTCTGTAAGAATTAGCTAATGGAAAAGAGGGAAAAAATGGAAAAATGTAAATAAAGCTATTGTAAATAAGGAGGAGAAGGAGAGTGGAAGGGAGGGGTGGGGAAGGGGGCAACCAAGATATATCATGTACAGGTACAAATTAACTATGCTGAAAGTGACCCTTATGTATATCTACAGTATACCAATACATTTTCTGGTAAATAAATTAAAAAAAAAAAGAATTAGCTAATGGGTGGGGGAGCAGTCCCTCAGGGCACAGAGACACCAGATGTGTGTCCTGTAGCTGGCTCATAGGTGTCACTCTTAAAAGCACATGACTGAGGGTGTGAAATGATCCAGTGTCAAAGGGGACAGGCCAGCCTGTTTCCCCCTCCTTGTCACCGTTCCTGCAGGCCCAGGATGGAAAATGAGTGCTAACTTGTTGGGATCTCCTGGGTGCCCCACGCACTTGGGGGGACCAAGGACCCACCCCGCTCCCAGTGCAGCAACATCGATTAGACATGGCAAAATGAAGCCTCAGAATACATCACAAAATCGTGGGCAATGTTATCAGACCTTTAACTGCCCCTTGCCACAGGAGTGCCCCAAATCTCTTAGGCAAGAGGGTGAAGTCTTGCTATTTAGAGCTCACTTTTTCCTCTGCCCATATCCTATTTTCCGGCCTTTCGTATACATTGCATTCCACCAAGGATCTGTGCCAAGAGTTTCCATTCACGCCCCTGCCACGTGCAGCCATGCTCACCTTTCCCAGCTTCACTGACTCCCTCTGAAAAATGCAGCTCACTGATGGGGAATTTGGCCACTGAAGCCTATTATTGGAAGTGATGGAATACAGGAGGATTTATGGGCTAGATTCTTTTCTTCTTCTTCAAGAATTACAATCTAACCCCAAATTACGGCAAGAATTCTTAAGGGTCAATAATTAAAAGCAAAAGGCAGCCTCCGTGGCGGGAGAAAGAGTGTGGTCTGGAAGTTATCTTTCAAATCGAAGCAGACTGTGTAACTCCCAAATATTATGGATACAAATTAGCTATATTTGATCACTGGATCATATTTACCCTAATTGTCTTCATTTCTGTGGTTTCCTCATACATTTCGTTTAGAGAGCACTTGGCTTAGCTGCTCAGTGCTGAACTCTGTGAGGCAGTAGTGGGGAAGCAGGGGAAGGAGAGAAAACATAGGCAGACTAAGAGATGGCTATGTCGGAAGAGAAGAAAGGTAGGAGAGGGAGAGAGATGGAGAAGAAAACAGAAGGGGAGAGAGAGTGAAAGGAGGGAGGGGAGATAGGAGAGAAAGAAGGGGAGAGAAGAAAAGAGAGACAAACACTGAGGGACAGGGAGAGAGAAAAGAGAAAGAGAGAAGGGAGGACAGAGAGAAACGGACTTAGAGGGGGCAATGAGAGAAACAGAGAAAGAGAAGAAAAAAGGGAAAGAGCAGTTTTTTGGAATATGTTTTCCCACAACGATGTCTTTCCATTCAGCCTAAAAAGATGTTAAAAACTGGCACACTTTGCTAGATGAAGTGTCTTGCTTGTCTCTGGGAATGATTGATGTGAACCTGAGAAGAATTTGAAACTTGAGCAGCCAGGCAAGCAGGAATGACAACCTTATCTAGCATTTAGGCAAAAACTGCAGCCCAGTGCTGTTAGGACATCGGGCTAGAGATCTCCTGAGAAGTAGCTTTCCCACAAGATTGCTGACACTTTGGAGCGAGGAATGGATGAGAAATATGGCAAGAATGTACCATCGCTTGAGTATGTTTTGTCCCTCTCTCTGGTTTGGGGTAAAAGTAAGAAACCAAGGGATGCAAATCAAGGAATAAACAAGGGTCCTCGGGGAGCCATTTTTTAGTCTGGGGGCCTCCCTGGCTGGGTTTTGGGAATGTTGAAGTGGGCCCTCTCCTCCGGGCTTTCTTCTCTATTCCCGGAACCGGCCTTCAGTGGATGTGGCACTTATTATTACAGAGGATGTGGATGGCTTGGCACACCATCCTCTCTGGAGACCCGAACTCAAATTCTGGCTTGATTTAGAGGGAAAACAAGACTCGTGGTCTTGGCACAGTCCTCTTGGGCACATGTCCCATAACTTTTACACACACACACTCGGTCTGCGCACATCCTAGGGAAGGCCTCGGGCAGAGATGGAAGAAGCCCTGTAGGCAGGATTCTGACAGCAGCCTCACCTTCTTCTTGGTTGCTGGTGGCCAGAAGTTGGTCATCTATGTTTGAGGAGCACCGTGCGCCAGCCTGTCCTGCACCATGCTTCCTCCTCACACCCAGCGCCTTTCCAGCGATCAACGCCACGGGATGTAGGAGCTGCGTATACAGTGCCACCCTTGTCCTCCAGGGAGGAAATGGGGCAGAGTGTGTGCACATACTCTGTGTGTGCGTGTGTATGTGTACATGTGTGCACGTGCACAGGGGTTATGGTGATGCTAGGGATGGGTGAGTCCAGGATGGAGTGGGACTAGCTGGCTGCATCTCCGATAAGCTAAGAATCTTTGCCTCCATCTTTGTCTAGGACACACTGGATTTTCCCTCGCATGCCCTAGTCCTGGGGAGACACACTGTGTTTTTCTTGTCTTTAAGCAAAGATGCAGGCAGCACATTCTTCCAGCATTTGGCCTCAAAGGCCCCACTCAGCCCAGTGCCCAGACCTGGCTCCCTGGGGCCATGCAGGAGGAGGCTGGATCCACCCTTGGCTGAAGGTGGTCTTCCTGTCCTGAGTGCCCACAGAGAGGCTGGGGCCACTTACTCCAGTTTCTTCTGCAGACCAAGGGGCCTCACTGAAAAGCAGCAAGTGGGGAGAGTCTTGGTAGTAATTTATTTTCTCTTTCCCTAGAAGAAAATTCCAGTATTGTAGATTCAAGGAAGCATTTTGTTTGGTTTTGTTTTTCTACCTACGCAGAGGTCCACTGAATTTCATGGGCTTTTCTCTCCAATTTTTGAGGTAAATTGGATGAGTCATAATGAGATTTCTATTGTCTTCTCAGTGACAATGACAGCCAAGGGTAGAATTTGTCAGGGAAAAAGGCAACAAGATTTACTAAAAGGGACTAAGAAAATGTTCACCCTGGCTTTTGGAGTCAATTCTGTAAAGATCACAAAGCTTATCATGCTTCCTACCTGTTTCTATGAGAAATTTGTTTAAAATCATCCATAAATGCATAATGTTTTGCTTTAAGATGACAATACTTTAAAGTAAATGACCTTGTAATTATCACTAAATCATCTCTTAATTTTTATTTTTGTTTGTTAGGAACTTGATGAACTTCCTCCATTGATCATAATTTATTATCGTGTGTTTGGAGTATGAAAATAGACTGAGTTTATTTTACAGCCTACTATCTAGTAACCATAACAAGAAAATACATACCTATCTCCAACACTTGATTAGTTCCATTATTTCAAGTTGATAACACTCTTTGGTTTTGTTTGTCCTTAACTTGAGGTAATAGAATTTTTCATAAGATGGAGTTTTCCCTTATCATCCATAGATTTAGAGCCATCGCAAAATCAATGGTTTATTTAAGCTCATTAGTCTTAATTCTAGGTGAGTTTCTGCCACTCAAAAGCTTGTTAGACCCATAACGGAAAGCGGGTCTCTCCCCCTTCTCATGATTTGCATGGCCCCAGCATGTGGAACTTATTGAACTGCATTAACTATGAGCTGCAGATTAACCATATAAATGTAGAAATGCATACATGTTTTTATCTCTGACTACTGAGATGATAATGTCTGTTTGAAATAGAGTGGCGCTGTATCAAAATCACATTTCACTTCTATGAATTCAATTTTATGAGTTTAACAAAAAGGAAACAATATTAAGCCGCGTGGTCAGTTACACACACGCCTGAGTGTAGGTCGCAGAGTGGACGGAGGGGCTTGGTCTGCATGCAGTGCAGAGTCCCCAGGATGGGTGAGCGTCTGCTGTGTCTCTGGGGGTAAACATCTCCTGAGACAGGGCTGAGTCTGGGGCTTGGGGACAAAAGGCCTCTGATGCCACGTCAATGGCATCATTGGGTGTCAGTTGTTCTACGGCTCACAACAACGCCAGAAAGGCCTGGGGACCTGCCCAGTGCAGGCTTTCTGAGGATTGTCCACCGCGGTGCCCTCTTTCCCACTTGAGGACTGACATTGGGGGCTGCCCTGGTGTGGGAGAGCAGCAGTTCACCACCAAATGAATGGCAGATGGACAATTTGATTTCCTGGCCTCTTTCTCACGTTCATTTCCCTGATGTTTCTGTGATCCTATCCTGAACTTCAGTCTGCGCTCAGCATGTGCCGTCGCCAGCTGAGCAAACCCGGGGCCAAGAGCAGAGCCTGTGAGGGCCAGAAGCAAAGAGTCAGCAGCTCCTGTGGCTCGGGATGGTTGAGGGCAGCACTTCCCTTGGAAAAGCCGCTTTTGAAACTGAAACGAATTCTGTTCTGTTCCCCCTACAATTCTTGCAGAAACAGCCCTGGCCTCAGAGGCGCCTTTTCAGGGCTTCCAGGGAGGCAACCATGGCCTGTTTAAACATAGGTCTAGCTGGCTTTTCGTCTTTTACTTTTAAAAATA
The DNA here is from genome assembly GCA_004026905.1 of Hystrix cristata. Lineage (NCBI taxonomy): Eukaryota > Metazoa > Chordata > Mammalia > Rodentia > Hystricidae > Hystrix > Hystrix cristata. Next base: position 90,555 of record PVJO010002338.1, read on the forward strand.
CCACTTAATTAGAATGTAGCCTGCTCTGAATTGAGCTAGGACTGTGGATTTTTATCACTTGAGAGCGCTGTTGGGCATCAGAGTTAATCACCTTCCTATATTTTAAGCTTCTTTCATCATGAACCAAATGTTCAAATAGATTGTTTGAAAATTTGGAGTGAATCGGGGCATTTCTGAACACACACAAGTAGTGTGTCTCCTTCGAACAATGATCTGAGTTGCTGTTTAATGGAATAAAAGTGTACAAGGCAGATTTAGACTCTCCAATTTCTCTTTGTTGGACTCATCAGCAATTATTCTAAGCTAAAGTCTCATTTGCATAAGAATTCACAAAAAAAAAAGAGAGAGAGTCACCGAGTCACCAAGGTCACCAAGGCTCGCAGGTCCTCTTGCACTGGACAACAGTGACACGGGGATCAGAGGCTGAGACATGGCGGGTTGATCCTCCCGAGAGCTGGAGCCTCTCCCGAGTCTCTGAGACAAGGCTCCCAGCTGTCCTGCAGTTGGGCCCTGTGAGGAACTGCTATGTAGGCATTCTGACACAAAAGAGAAGCTTCCAGGAAAAATGCATAATATATAAAACCAGCCTTGCACGCCAAAAGTCTTGCATGATTTTTATTGACGTATGTTTATGTCTTCATAGAGGCTCTGCTGTCCTGGATGGTGGGTGCTCTGGGCTGCCCGGACCCACGCCATTGGCAAATGTAGATTAGCTCCTAATGTGCAGGGATCCTTTGCCTCTTCCCAGTAATGAGTAGGTATATTTTGGCTTTTTGCATAATCCCCTCTCTAGGGGATTATGAACTGGTCCATTGTGCTATAAGACCTCAGCAAAAGTGACCCCAAGCTGTCTTTTGAGCTCCCTCCCCATTTCTTACGCCTCTTAAATTGTGACAAAAGGGCTCTGGGTATCAGAGAAGGGACAAGACCTTCTACTCTCCATTCACATTCATTTTCCAACCCAAGGCTTACTGCATACATCTAAGTTCTCTTTACAGTTCCAAGACTTGAGTTCCTGAACATCTATGTGGGAGGAAAATTCATATTTAATCTTAAAATTATGGAGGCAAATCATGTGGGGGATATATTCTTTGGAAAATGTCTTCCCCAAATTCCCATGCAGCTGGAACCTGTGAATGTGACCTTATTTGGAAAGAGGATGTAATCAAGGCAAGATGAGGTCACACTAGAGACGTGTGGGTCTCAAATTCGACAGGTGCTCTTGTAAGAAGAGTGGAATTTAGACACAGACACACATGGAAGAATGCCACACGGAGACAGAGGAGAGCCTGGCATGGTGCAGGTGCCGGAGTGGTAAAGCCAAGGGTTGCCAGCAAGTGTCGGAAGTGAGCAAGGTGAGAGGCATGGGACAGAGCCTGCAGGAGGAACCATACCGCTGCCATGTGGGTTTCAGACTTCTGTTCTTTAGAACTCAGACAGTGTAAGTCATTATCATTGAAGCCACCCAATTTGAGGTAATCTTACACTGCAACCCTGGGAAATTTCCATTTATCATTCTGTGTTCCTTACACACCTTTTAGGATTTTCCTCTCCACTCAATCCAGTAAAAATTGATGTGTCTTTATTTTCCTTTGTGGCAGAAAATGCAAAGTAACTGGCCTAATTCTTCCAGATAAGCAAGAAAATCCCCTCCCTCACCCTCTTGCGGGACCCTCTGATAAGCAGACAATCTTCTTGTCCGGATTAACTCTGCTCCTGCATCTTAGGTTGTCCACAAATGCACGCTGAGGATCTCGCCTCAGCTTGGCTGTATACCTCACCTCCCTTTCTCTTCCTAAACTCCAGTTCCTCTTCTTTTTCTATCTGCCCCAAACTGTGCTGACCAATGGGAACCATAGGTTAGAAGGGAAGGAAGTGGAGAGAAGCTGGTACAAATCGTGGTTCTAAAACCGTGATGATTTTATGTTGATACCAGTTCTGTCAGAGGGTTTTCACCAGTCTGCCTGGGAATCGCGAAACATCTTTTCATCAGGACCTTAAACCAGGGCCTTTTGTTGGCCCAGAATCCCAATAGAGGAGATTCAACATATGCATGTGCTTACAAATGATGACAAAGATAAGTCTACCCATGGCGAAAATTAATACAATCACTCCAAAAAATGGTCTAGCGGTATCTCCTACAGCTGAACGTGGTTCAACAATCCAACTGAGTTTCAACAGTCCAACTTATATATGCAACAGAGATGCACACACCATACTCAATAAAAAACATGTATAGTATGTTCATGGTAGGACAGTTTCTCATAAACTTCAGCATGGAAATAATGCAGATATTCTTCTAGAATAGGATGGATCAATATATAACATGTTCATAAGATGGAAAACTATGTAGCAACACTAACTGACCTATGAAACAACATCAACGAATGCCGCAGACAATGAACACAGTCATAAAAAGTACAGTGCTATTTACTTAAAGCCCCCAAATAAGAAATCAGAACTTTGGTATTAAAAGTAAGGGTAAAGGCCACCATGAGCAGTGGGGTAAGTGTACCCCTGGGGAGCATGCAGGGTCCCAGGAATGTCTCTTTCTCTATTTGGAAGCTGTCAACATAGGTGTCCCCCCAGATGGAAAATGCACACAGCCGTTGCTCGGGCTGCAGTGGCCCTGGGGCTCCATGCGCCGGTATTCCTTCTTTTGGTCTTCCAGCCAGGCCAGCCATGTTCGGCAGCACAGAGCGGGCCAGCCAAGCCCTTCAACAAGAGCTTTCTGGAGGAGTCCCTCTGGTGCACAGAATCCTGATGGGCCGCAGCAGAGGACAGCACGGATGCCTTCTTTTCTGCGGTGTACTCTCCTGGGCCTCAGGACAGTGCAACGTAGAGCATATGGCTCCATTCTGTGCTTGACCCAGTGCTGCCTTTCTGACCCTGTATCAGGCTGGAGGCTCCACAAGGAACATACAGAGCACACACACTATGGGGACCCGAGGCAGATTAACATGAGGGGACTAATAACAGAGTTGATGGCAGGGTATAGAGAAAAGACAAGTGACACGGTGGTAACATCCAGGATTATTATGCTCCTCTGCCTGGCAGGGTGAGGATGAGGGTTATAGGACTGGAAGAAGAGAGTCCTGTGAGGTCACCTGGAGAAGGACTGTCCTCTTCCTTCAAAGGACATCGCCATATATTAGTTCATTTTTCCTTACTACAGTGAATGCCCAAGGATGGCTAAGCTTATAAAGAAAGGAAATTTATTTAGCTCCAGTTTGGAGTCTCAGTGGTTTGGCTTCTGGTGAGGTCTTAATGGCCGATGACATTGTGGCAGACAGGGAGAGATCACATCACCAAACAGGAACCCAGAAAATAATTTAGGGATTAGCCTTGTTCTTATAACAGTTCACTCTTGAGTGAGCTCAGGGACGCACATGGACGGTACTTTAATCCCTTCTGCAGGCAGCTCCCACAGTGACAGATGACATCCCGTGAAGCTACCCTCAAAGGTTCCACAACATCACAACACCTGAAGACCTAGCTTCCAACCCGTAGACTTTCGGGGGACAAACCACATCCACACCATGGAAGCCCATTGGAAGCAACTCTTCAGGAAGCAAGCTGGGGGTTAAATTCTCTGACCTCGCTCTCTATGGCCAAACCCTACTGGATGCCAGCAGATCGGGGGTTGTTGGTGAGGCCCACACAGGATAGTCTCCCACAGTCACAAGCAGTGTGGAGAAGGCTGCAGAGTGGATCTGTAGGAACCAAGCAACAAGCATCTGGTGCAGACCAAGTGTGCTGGGCTGAGACCAGCAAGTGCCCTAAGGCCCGGCCCTTGCTGACCATGCCCTCTGCAGCACCGATGAGGATGCCCGTGGCTCTGCCTGGAAAACAACATGGGCTCGGGTTCACCTGATTCGTTAGTTTTCAGTGCCATCTTAGAAGTGTTCTGGTTCCTGACATGGACAGCAAAGGGCACTTAGCTAAGTTAAAGAATGAAGTCCTTGCACCAGGATTACTATCCTGGAAGAAACACAGCAATAAAACTCACTTTACTATATTTCTTTTCTGAAACCTCTCTTCTTGAAGTTTGTTAATGCAAATGTAATGAAATCTAAAACAGGCGAAAGTAGAAGTTGTTGAATGTGAGCCAGCGGATGGGTGGGTGAAGAGATGACTGAGATGGAAACAGGAATCAGCAACAGCAAATTAAGGGGCAGAGGATGGGATTCTAGTTCCTGGCTCCTCCTTAAAACCTCACACTTCTTTCTTCCACTATAACATGATCCACCTGAAGCTTCAGCCTCTCAGCACACATTGGAGAACCTCCCATTTATTTGCTTTATATTTATCTTAGCCTTATTAATGGGAGGCAGCAGGGACTTCTATGATTGTGGTCTATGTTTGTTTAAAACATGAATTATTTCTGAGGGGTACAAGATGCCCTCAGAAATGTGCTCACACAAGCGAACAGCCCAGTGACTTTTCTCACCCTGGACATGCCTGGAGGGACATCGGTCTTTGACGTCGTCCTGAGCCCTGTGTGCACTCGGCCAACAAGTGAGGCCAGGACCAAGAAGTGGTATGTGGCAGTGCCCTGTGCGTGAGGGGCCATAGATCACACCAGCGTACTTGTTTCTGGTCCACTCAGAAAGTGACTGGTTTTCCTGGGGAGAAAAGTGACCACAGAAATGTTCTCGCTCAAAGTTCTACAAATGAAAGAAAAACAAGATAGTTAAGTGAGATGGGATGAGTTGAAGATTATACAGGAAGCATTATGCCACATTTTATAGAAATAGTGGCATATCAATCTTTTGTGTCTGTCCTCCTTTACTTATCTGGAAGAAGGACGAAGCATTAAAAATGTCACACATAAATGTAGTTAATTCTAAGTCATGTTGAGACGCACTGTTAACATTCAGGATGGTTTTAGTGTAAGAAGATGTGTTTACAGAAACTGAATTGAAATCTTCAGGCTGACAATGGGCTTAATAAAAATGTCTGGCTTGATTTTTGCACTTTATCACCTGAAATTCAGTAGAATAAGTCAGAAGAAAAGTAATCTAATATAGACTGCCGCTCCATCAAATTCACAGCCACAGTGGGCCATGGATTTAATGATACTGACCAGACTTCACACATATTGGGTTCTCTTGACCCATTGATAATATTTAGGGTGTGTAGTAACCACAAATGAAGCTATGGTGGCAAGGCCTATAATAATGAGCCCTCAGGTCTTGGGGCTTATCCTACTTTCTGGTTATGTTTTCCATACAGGATTACATAATTGGCTCACAAACGTATAATGGTTTGGATGAAATAATGGCATAGTCTGACTTCCTAGCAGTCCTTCATGCTCTGAAAACCAGATTCATCCAAAAACTTTAAAAACCAAATAAATATTCCTTCAAGTGATTACTGCATTCCAGTTGTCATCTGGCTTGTAATGACTGCTTTTCAGTGTTCGGTGATGGCCCGAGCCTAAAATAAATCTTGTACGATCCTCCATGTCAGCACAGGCATTAAAGACCATAAACCACCCTCTGCTGCGCCTGTCAGTGGCTACGATGTCCTCGGTACTGACTAATATAAACCTGCCTCGCCAGCCCCGGCTGTCCCCAGACACACATTTCATGGTCGTGTTTGCCTAAGCCAGATGAAAGTGATTATAAACGACAAGGACTCTTTTGAGATGACCTATTCGTAGCCATGTTGTTTTTTGATGGGGGTGGCAGGGAACATTGGCATGAGGTGGGTGAGCAGTGGACATTGCCTCCTGTCCCCCTAGAGTGATGGCCAGGGCTGCTTCCCCTGCTCAGCCCCCAGCCCCAGTCTCTCACACTGCTGTGTGCTGCCCTCCCAACGTCCTTCCTCTGGGAAAGAATGTTCGACATTCAAGCTATTCCAAGCAGCATCCTTGATGTCTCGTTTCATGGGTCCGCTTCACACCGTGGTGATCGCTGGCTGTTAACTCTCATACCTCAGTTGTTTGTCTTGGCAGTGCCCTCTGTTTTGTTAACTGGACAAAATCAGGCCAAGGCAGTCTCCCCTGCACACAGGGAAGGGGCGCCATCTGTCATCCTCTGGCCAGTAGGATGCCCTTCGGAGGCCTCCGGGAAGGGCCAGGGGGTGAATGCCCTTCATCTTTCCCGTTGTTCTCCGAGCTGCTAGGAAAATGCTGAGGAATGGTTTTACTCACAGCCTTTTGGAGAAACTTTGCAGCAGAATATGTGCAGAGAGTTGGTAGGGCTGAGTGAACAGCAGATACCTGGAGATCAGGAGGAGGAGACCAGCACTGCTTCTTCCTCTCTGGGCAACCCTCCTACAAGGAAGTGCTTTGCTCACTAGTCATAGTATGAAGAGCGCCTGGGTGGAGGTGGCATGTTTTTCACTGGTCCATTTGATGCGTCCTTGAGGCACTCACCCAGAGGACTCAGGAGTATTAGCCCAGGCTAATAATTTCAGATCTTGAGGTTCATCAAAATGGACAATGCCACCTGATGCCAAAGGGAAGGAGAAAGGGTGAGGCCTTCACAGCTTGAGTTAGGGATAACATTTAATATCAGATTGTAGAGTTTGAAAGCTAGAACACAGAGTTTGGAAAGATGATGAATTTGGAGGCTGAGCCAGTCAAATGTCAGACAGGATTCTCTTGGCTTCTGCTGAGGGAAGCAGGAATGCGAAGCTGGAATGTGCACCCGACATTGACTGCCATTTTTCTGGAGTTCGTGGCCTGTGTCTGGTACAAGCCTTCAAGAAATGTTTGTTAACTACTCCCAGTCTGATTCCTTCACTGACTTTAACTGAAGGTTGTCGGATTTCGCTACATGTTCAAAAATCCTCCAAGGTAAAGAGAGTCTTTGGACAACTCCAAAATAACCAAACCAGAAGGATATCCCGTGGGCACCGCATGCTGTGACCGGGTCTAGGTGGTGCCAGGAAGGGCTTAGCTTGCCTGGGCCGGAGCAGCCAAGGGTCAGAACAGTCCTTGAGGGATACCAGAGGGCTGAGAAGGCTGAGTCAAAATGGAAGGGAGAAAGAGGAATAACATCTTAGGTCAGAACCTTTGTCCATGGGAATCAGGCTGGAAACCTCAGTGATTAGAGATTTCAACTCGAATTGTTATCTCTGTGGAAGGAAATGTCACCAAGGATCTTAGCAAGTGATAACTGAAGGACAAGGAAAGCATTGCTTTGGAAAGCTTGCACAAGGGGAAAATTACTTTTTAAAAAATCCCACAGAGAAATGACAATTACAGTACAGCAAGTGTGGTCATCTCCTGGCAGTGCTTTAGGGCCTCTCCTCCTGAAGTTGTCTTCTATGGGGCACCTTTCTCTCATTTTTTCCCTCAGTGGATTGTTCTGGACCCGGTCCCATGGCACAGATTCGCTGCCTGATTACGAGTCCTTGGGGAAGTTATTTGACCTCTTGGAGCCTCTGTTGACTCATCTAGGAATGGGAAGAACATTAATTACCAAATGGAATTCTTCTGATACATCAGACTATGCTGAGTGCCGAGATAACCTCTGGATAAAATGTGCCTGACTGAATTTTGCCATTTGCATCAGATTCTGACTTTAGGGAGGCAGGAAAAGTGTTGAGTTAGAATGACCACATTGTTCCTCTCTGCCTCTTACATCAAAAACTCTCCATTTCTAGAGGCAAATGTTTCCCATTTCCTCTTGTGATGTGTTTCAATGTCTTATATCATGGACAGCCAGAAAGTGTTCTCTTGTGTGTCTCACTTCCCTAGTTGGTGGCAGTGAGTGTGGGTGTTCTCTTGCCACCCTAAGAGCACGGTTGCGTGTGGTTATTAGCCTCAAGCTTCGGGCAAGGAAAAAATTTACATTCTGACATGAGGGGAATGTGGAAAGTTCCAGAAAATGGAGCTCTGGAAGCCATCATAGAAGGGCATACGTCAGAACACAGTGCCCATGTGAGGTGGTGGGTACCAGGGCCCCGGCCCAGATCTGTCCCTGTTGCTACCTGCCTGGGTCGCAGCACTGGCTCCACTTTTGCACCCCCCTAGATGTCAGTGCCCTCATGGCCTCTCAATTCACTGGTCTTGTCTCTCAGCCTGCCCTTTAGGGATGGCAGATTGGCTTCCCAGCACAGGCATCCCCACTTTCCTGCTCTCATCACTTAGCACTTGCTGTATCTCTCTCTCACACACACATTCTCTCTCACACACACACGGGGACCCCACCTACTGTGATTTAAGATGTTGCTTTTGGTAGGTCCCTGGCTGGACCACACTGGCTATGGCAACCGTAAAACTGGAGTGACAGTGTATTGGAGAAAACACTGAAGATCCAGAGGAGCATGAGGGTTGAGACCAAGAGCTCATTTCTGCTCATCTAGTTTCTCATCCTTTCCCGTGGAGCCCTGGGGTTCTTGGCTTTAAGAGCAAGAGTAGCAACAGGCCTTACCACTTGCTAAAGTTTAGATCACGAATGCTCTCAATGCCCATGGTGAAAGCCTTGGTCCAGCTTGGTGCCATGGGAGGATGGCTTTGGGAGGTGGTGCCCCATGGGAAGTACTTTGGACACTCAAGATGTGTCTGTGAAGGGGACACTGGGACTCCGTCCCCCTCCTCCCTTCCTTTTCTCTCCCAAACAATGGGGTGAGTGGTTTTCTCTCCACCTGCTCTCACCATGATGAGCTGCCTTTGCTTGACCCAAAGCAATGGGGTCCACCATGGACTGGTACCTCCAAAGCTGTGAGCCCAGATCATGCCCAAGCGAGCTCAGTATCTCAGAGGCTTTGTGATAGTTATGGGAAGCTGACTCACATCCACCCTTCTTGGAGGGCAGCAGGGTGCATGAGAAATAAGGTGTCTTAGAAAATAAACATCTGACAACAGAGACATAAGTTATGCCCAGACCTAAAAACAGTGGAAAGTGTCTACGTATGGCCATCCTAAGCATGTTACCTGTTAATGTTAACAGTGTCCCTGTGAGAAAGGTGCTTGCAGTGTCTGATCTCACATCTGAGAACCCCGCAGCACATGTCCAAGGCTTCCCGTCTAGGTAGGGGAGACTCAGAATTCCAGTTCAGTCCAAACTCTGCAGCAGGTATGGTCAAGCCTGTGGGGCAGTGTGGCTGCCTGCCTGTTTTATATGACTTGAAAATTAAGAACAGTTTTTACACTTTTAAATAGTTGATAAAATGAAAATGATATTTCATGACACAGAAAATAAATTCAAATGTCAGTGTCTACAAATTCAGTCTTATGGAAACACAGCTGTGATCACTCGTTGACATACCACCAAACACCACAGCAGAGCTGAGCGGCTGTGACGGGGGCTACAGTCAGTCCACAAGGATGAAGAGGTCACTGTCTGGCCCCTTACCAGAGATCTTGTCAAGCTCTGCTCTAAACCCATGGTACTCAGGCTTTTACAGGGATCCGAGTCCCCGGGAGGACTTGTTAGAATGCAGACTGCTGGTCATAGCCCTGGAGTTCCCAATTTAGTAGTGCTAGTGCAGAGTGTGAGAATCTGAATTTCTACAAACTACTCAGGAAATTCTGACACCAGTCCAGGGACCACTCTTAGAGCTCCTGCTCTGAGCCACTGGACTGTCTTGGTCGTTGCTCAGGGTGGATTCTAGGAATGAATGAGTGGTCTACAAGTCCTCCTTGTCATACAGAACACAACCACCTTCAGAGCAAAGCCTCATGGATCTTTTCTCTGTTGAGCTGTGATTTGGGTACCAAGCTCTTCAGACATGTGAGATTGCACCTACCTTTGGAGGGAACATCTGCTCACACTGATACCACTATGGATGGGCCTTGCTCAAGGACAAGGATGTGGGTGGAGACACACTCTGCTGAGTGACAGACACCAAGCAGAGCACCCCAATCCTTTTCGATAAATATGCAAGGGGATGCATGACTTTGCTGTCCTTAATGATGCCACACTGCACTCTGGACAGGTTGTAGCCTGTGACCATCCAGGGTGGGCACAAGCCCCTGAGGCCACAGACTGTTGGCACATGTTCCCTGTTCCCTTGCCGTGGCTGCTCAAGTGGTAGTTTGGTCATTCGCGTTGTCTACTGGGGTCTTGAGGGATCCAACTGGCAGGACCAGGATATCAGAAGAATGGCCCAGTGTTGCTGTGTGGCACCGAGAAGCCAACCCTGAACTAAGCGTGAGGTGCACTCTCCAGAGTGACCCCTTTGGTGGAGGGAGTAGGACTGGGGAAGGGGAGAGCTTGGGCTGTTAAAGGTGTCACAGAGTGGTGGCAGTCTTTCTGTTACGAGGTCCTCCACAGGCAACTGCCTGGCCATCACTGAGATGATGCTCTGTGCTGGAACCTCTCTGGCGTTCTCAGAGCTGAACATCGGGGGTGCTGGTGATGAGCATCGTGTGTTTAGAGAGTGTAAAGGCAGAAAGCATCTCCATTCTTCTGAGGTGGCCAAAGCAGAGGAAAGCGGCTGCAGGTTCCTTAGAAGCTGGTGTGAGAGGAGTGATAGCCCAGGAGTTTGGGGGGGGTGGAGATGGAGCCCCAGGCCTCACACCAGGGAAGTGTTCTCCTGCCCTATGATCCTAAAATTTGTCTATGACACGCCAAACCCTGCAATACTTAAATTTTATGTTTGATTTTATTATATGAGAAAATAATAGAGATTTAGCTGGACTTATAATTCAGTCTGAGGTTCATTATCAGTTTAAATATCTTTGAGCTACTGATAGGATGATCGTGTTTTTTTTTCTCAGATTGTTGAAATGCCGCAATCTAAGCAACACTTCAATAAGCATTTAACTCACAGCTGCTGTCCCCAGGTCTATAAGAAAAAGCTTTTACCTCTCTATGGAGAAACACACTTATGAGGATTTAGCACTCATTAAGTTAAATTGATTATATTTGAAGTATTTTTTCTAATAATATGTCATATCTCTTTGTACTTTTTGGTATAAAATGTTTCTTCCTCTTATGAAATGTTAGGGGCTTTAGATGGTGGAGTGTAAAAATATGTTTTCACTTGGCAAAATAAAGATTTGGAAACCAAATACCTCCCTCTCAAATTGTTTCTAAATTTTACTTATCTCTGAAATCTATTCAATATGGGGTCCATTGATCTAGTGAACCATGCCTCCAATGTAATCCAGATCAAAATTTGTAAGGCACTAAATAGTTTACATAACATCTCTGTCTCTAGTGTCTTTAAAGTCTTAAATTACAAGTGGGACTTAATGGCAAACATACAATACTTTCATGCTTGTTCAAGGCTGCTGTTCACGCTACCTCTGCTGGCAACTTCTTCACCCTGGTTAGAATCTGGGATAAATCTTGTGATTTTTCTAATCACACTGTAATTTAAAAAAACCTTCCCTTGTCACGTCTAGTTTCCCAGTGTAATTTTAATAACTAAAAGCCTACTTCTGTGCAAAAATACTAATTGCACACCTCTGAGAGTGAGAAAAGAAAACGCCACAGCACTCTAAAAACTTTGTCCAAAGAAACCCTCTCTTCTATTTTCTTCTGTTTTTTCAGTGTTAACCATTTTGTACCCTAAAGTATTGTGTTGCGAGTTGTGAAGCAGACACTGGCCATGTTCCCTGAGGTGTCCTGGCGCCGTGACCGGGAAACTGACCGAGGATGTGGCTGAACTGGCCCCTTGCTATTTGCTCCTGCCCTGCCTGTTTCCATGTCAGTTGCCTTTTTCCAGAGTTCTGCGGTTGTTTATGTATTTTTTCTCCTTGTGGGTCATTTTTTTCCTCATCTGTCAAATGAGGACATGTAATTTTACAAGGTCATTCTGTGAGCAAAGCCCCACGAAGTCTTGCCTTTCCAATTCACGGAATCACAGAGCCACTACCTTTGGCGCTGAGATAGACCTTAGCAGTTTTTAGGCTAATTCTTTCCTTTTATAGATGACTAAAACAAAATCCCTGGGATTTAAATGGTATGAGAGACAGGAAATGTCTTCTGAAATAACTAAAGAAAAACGCTTTATAACACACACATTGGTACAGCCCCAGGTGAAGAGGCATCTGGTACAATGTGGGAACCCTGTTTTAGAAAAAATTAAGTATAAAAATGAAGTATAAAATTCTTATCATTTGGCAAGATATAAGAATGACAACAAATTACAAATTTTTAAAACCTACAAAAATACTATAAACAATGTAAAATTCAGAAAAAGAATATCTTTTTAACTTAACTGTCCAACCACTCTCTGTATTTCTTTTTCCCTTGTATTTTTTGGCTTCATATACTTCAATTGCCTTTTTCTAATACCATGATTTTGTACTATGATTTCTAAAGTGAGAACTTCGGATCATTTAGTCTTTCTTCTTCCGCAATTGATCACACTTGTTTCTATTTAATTGGAAAATTTTCTTTCCGTTTTGCGATTCATTATTGATAACATTACATAAATTTTACTGTTGTTATCAAGTTTTGGATAACTTCTACCAATTTTCTTGCATAGGTAAGCTATGAGGTAAGCTATGAGACTTGGAAAACTTTTCCGAAGATGGTTTTTGGCTCCATCTTTTTCAATGCTGTTTCTTGTCTGTATTTGTCTGCTTTTAGTCATTATGAACAAATACCTGACATCCACAGTTTAAAGGAGGAAATGTGTATTTTCCTCGTGGTCTGAGGGGTTTCAGTGCACGGTCACCTGGTTCCAAGGCAGAAACATCACAGTGGGCGAACATGGTGGAGAAAAGCTGCTTGCGCGTGGCGGACAGGAAGCACAGAGAGTGGGAAAGAGCCAGAGAGAGAGAGAGAGAGAGAGAGAGAGAGAGAGAGAGAGAGGGATGTGGTAAATCCTTCGAAGTCACGCCCTGTTTCCTCCAACTAAGCCACAGCTCCTCGCAGCTCATCCACTGTAAACTCATCAATGGATTAACCCACCGATGAGGTTAGTGCCCTTAACATGTGAGTCTTCGGGGGACACATCACATTTAAACCAAACGTCTTTTCTGCACGTACTTCTAGCAGGCAGCACCAGAGCGCAGTTTTACAGGTAGATGCCCTGTGACCCTGCACTCTGGGGTCACCGTGCAGAGTGCATCACCAGAAGGGGCTTTAAGGGCATTCCTAGAAGCCCGGGCAATGCCGCATTCCATAAAAAAGAATAAGTGTTCTTGTGGTCTCAGCCAAGGGGTTTGGCTTTGTGGATGAAGAAGGACTGAAGAAAGCAGAAATGAAAACAAGAAGCAGATTGGTCATCTCAAAGTTACTTTCTTTGTGGGCCTGAAAATAGGAAAATAACGCATTAGTCAGCAGCAGCTTATTTCAGGTTACTTCTTTCACATGAGAACTAGAGCGGAGAGAACTTTACTGTCACACTGACTCCAACTGTCCTCTTTGGGAGTCTGGCTGCATCTTTCTAGTCCTGATTTCTCAAAAGGTCCAGTGAAACAACTTAGTTTAACCTTGGCGACATGGGACTTTATCATGACTCTATTTTGACGTTTTCAGCTCGGGTCTGTTGGGGCCCAGTGAAGGAAATTAGTCCAAAACCATACATCCTGTTGATCTTATTTAACAGTTTTGTGCTACTTTCATTGATGCAACTAATTTGTCTTGTATCAGTAAGACATTTACATTTTATCCCCAAATGTCTGTAAGATTCTTACATTTTCATTGATAAGCACTTTGAATAATGCAGTAGTTTTTTCCATGATTTCAGCTCAGAATTTGTCTGTTCCTTTTGACGAATTACTATTTGAATGATTTTAACATTCCTTGGTTAAATTCAGTTCTTTAGATCCGAATAATTCCTAGTTACGCTATCACATATCTCCTTCATGCTGGTTCATAGTCCGTTAAATTTAAGCTTGACAAAATAAGATACCCTTCATTCATCCAAATCAAGTCTTCAATTGTTTTGCAGATGTTTTCTCTTTCTAAATTACAAGTAAAAATGTCTTCACATGTTACCAAGCATGCCACTCCCATCTAAGATAGAAAAGGAAATTCTCATAAACTTTTGTTGTGACAAGATGCTGACGACCTTGTGCTACAATTTAACTCAGCTGATAATGGGGGAATTTTCCTCAGGCCAACCTCTGGATCTGCAGCTGGTGGGACTGGTTTCTCCTCTGCTCCCTGCAGCTGTGGGCAGCTGGACTTACCCTCATCTCAGGCCCTGCATCCTCACGTTGCGATGCTGCCTGAGTAGATACAATATGCAATCGAGACATTCCTAGAAGCCACCTGCATTAGGAAAGGTAGGAATAAACACGTAAGTCTATCCCATTAAATCCAAACTAATTAAATCCTCAACTCAACTCTTCTCTAACTGAATCTCATGTTGCCTGCAGCTACCTTTAAAAGACTTTAATTCATTGCCGTTAAGCATCATGGTTTTGCAAATCTTATCATATATGAACATATGAGCATGGTGTTAGGGGGCCCCCTCAAGAAACAAACACATGTGGATTTTTTGGAGGGTGTCCAGCCAGGCCCTTGGAAGAGGCCCATGCAGTGAAGGACCCTGGAGCTGTGTTTGTCTTATAGTAAATCTACTCTTTGTGCCAGACATGGAGAGAGATCAAGAGGAGTAGAACCATGTGAGTGAGTAGCACTGGTTCTCTCTCCCTGCTCTACTTTCCTACTGCTTCTCCCATTTTACAGAAGACAATTGGGCCCCTTCCTCATAGTATGAAAAATTTGTGCTAGGTACAAACTTTCTTGGGACAAGGGAACAATTCAAAGTATTGTTGTTGAGGAAGTAAATAGCTCAAATGATAGTAATAAGTCAGATTTTTTTAACACTCCTTGCTTTTAGTAAAAAGAAGAAGACCTAATTAAGTTGATAGGTGATGGATCATTAGAAGTTTATGAATCCTGATGTGATTTTTGCATGTAATTCAGAAGAAGTTCAAAAAATTCAGTGACATTGCTTCAATAAATCCTTCACTTGCCATCACTTGTTTATGTGAATGAAGTATTTTTATACTTACATGTACAGAACCAAAATTAGTAAAATAATTATTGCTGAGATCTTTCTTGTTTCAACAAGAAGCAATTTTTTCCAGCAATGTACAATTCTAATTAGAAATCACACACACACACAAACACATTTCTTTTTTATAGGCTTGAAATGTACAAAAAGATTCCTGGAGCTCCTTGTATTATACTTTGCCAGAGCATGTCTGAATTTCATTGTCCTTGGTCTATTTTAGAACTCTATACATTGAAGAAGTTCCATATACTACAATAATTTTTGCTCAGTGAAATGCAGAATTGTGTCCAGTGGGGATGCAATTGTTATCTCTATGCATAGTGACAGATTTCACACTTATTTAAATTCATTGCAATATTAGGAAATGGTATTTTCTGATTTCTGTAAATGATGAGTTTGTTGTCTTTTTTTCTTTTTTTTTTGAGTGGTTAGAGTTGACAGAAAGAAAGAAGGGGAACTTCCTGTATGTCCATTTAATTTAAAAGACATTACAGTGTCCTAATCTCTTTCTCTTTGTCTCTTCTCTTTCTATTTCTCTCTTCCCATCCCTCAGTTCTTTCCTCTTCCCCTTCTTTGCTAAATTCTGTCTTGAACATGTTATAATTAACATCTTATTGGTTTGCTTATCAAAGGTGTAAATAAAATCTCTCACGTGTTTGTTTTATGCAGAATCGTGATGAATTTACCTTGAAAAAATTCTGACATACATTAATATGTATAAATATATACAGATAGAAAACAAACTTGATCTTGAATTTGGAATTTTTTGAGAGTTTTATTTTTGTCTAACAAATAACCATTTTGGGTGTTATGCTTTTTCCACCATTTCTAAGATCCAGAGCAAGTAACATGTATTTTCCTCCAAATTTTTAAGAGTATCCTGATTAAACAACTTCAAACAAATCTCCAGGGTTATATGGGTGAAAACAAGGTTTGAAAAGGCACGGGTGCAGGTATGCAGGAAAGTGGGGGTGTGCGGAGATGTCCCCGCCCTTTACTCTGGCAGAACTCCCTCTACTCCTCAGTCCGGTTGCTAACATCCTTCACTCTCGGTGTGACTGCAAACACCAAGCCCTGGTTCAGCTCAGTCGGCAGGTCTGTGTCACCGTCTAATGCTCCCTTAGAGGGCTGAAGTGATGATTCCAGAGTTCTGTCCCTAAAAATTCTTTTCCGAACTGCACCAGTCCAGACCCTATTGATTTTGCTGTTTTGTTTCCTGTTTTTTCCTTTTGTGCCCTCACTATCTTTTGAGAGATGCATTCTCCAATATCCGGCTCCCTTCTTGCTGCCAACACTAACTACTTAGAAAGAAGACCACAGACTCATAATTCTCAGCAGTCAGACTCAGAGGAGTACTTGGTTTTGTCTGGAGCCAATCCGTCCTAACAACAAAGTAACCAGAACACTCCCCCCAGCATGTCAGCTCTTCAGGCAGGCAGGCAGAAGAAGTAAAACTCAACCAGGCTGATGCCCAGTGGTCTAACCCTCCTGGCAGATGACTGACATTGCAGCGGGAAGGGCCTCGGCTGCTCAGTGGCCTATTTGATGGGCATCTCTTTTGATTGGATACGACTGGCATTAAGACGGGCAAGAAAGAAGCAGCTGGCATCAGAGGTCTTTCTGGGCGTGGGGCCTTTTATGTGGAGTGGAAAGAGAGCAGAGGACGTGGTGTGCTTGGCAGAGATCTTTGTACTGACTAAATATGTGCCTGAAAGGAGGCAAGGAGACAGCAGGCAGAGGGAGAAAAGAGGGGAGGGTCCCCGAGAGTGGCCATAAGGCGCACTTCCCTGGGCACATGCTGTCCCAGATCCCTGGAACGTTCTCAGGACATGTCCCTGACTCAGGAGGATCTGTGGCTATAGAGCATCTGTATTCGTCAGTGTGATTTACGCCCCAGCACACACTCATCTGTCTCGTGAGTGTGGTTTACTTCATCTCACAAAGCTGCCCTTGAAATCTCTGTTTGTGAGCTCAGGCCACAGCCCCTTCACATGTTTTCCTCAACTCCGAATCTTTTCATCTGCTTTCCACCAAGCTCTGGAGACTTCCAGGTGTTAATTGCAATGGCTGGGTAGGCACCAGGTTCAGGTGGAGCGTGCTGATTATCATCTGGTTGGCTAAAGCATTTGTTGGCATTTTCCTTCTTAACTCCCTCATGCCAGTGGAAAACAAGCCCACTGCCAAGCCCCATCCAGTGAGAGAGCGCTAATGAACTTCCAGCAATTACAGCATTCATGTCAGGCCTGTTAGCTGGAGCCAGCTTGTTAGCTTTGATTTCTAGCCAGTTTCCACACACATAGACACACCACACACACACACACACACACACACACACACAACAACAACAACAACAGCATTTTCACATTCCTGCACCCCTCTGTTCAAGAACCCACTTTTGCACCAAACCTCTTCTTGACCTTCTTCTAGAAAAGGTCAAGGCCCAGTATGTAACCCCAGCCTTCTGATACGAGGGAAGCAGATTTTAATCTTCAGAACAAAGCAACAATTTATGTGACGTTTTCGGAGTATGAGTCTGCCACCTGGGATGCCTCCGGCCATGACTAAGAGGGTGTCTGTTGCCGATCTGGCAGTGTTGTGCTGGTAAATGGTTAGCAACTAGCTCTCTAGGTCTAAAAAGCATAGGTCTGTAGCACTGGCCTGTTTTCTGGTGGAGCAAATACTCTCTCCATGGCTAATTTCAAGCTGCCAACACAAAGCCACTTATCCTATAGCTGTGTAAAAAAGAACAAAATTGTCCTTCGAAATAGACCCATGGCACCATTTGTTCTGGGCCTACTATGTACCAATCTGTAAGTACAAATCGACTAAGCAGAAGAGTATTAATATGTGAAGTAATTGGCATCAGTTTAGGGATGAAGTGGAGAAGATCTGAAAGCCATTTTCATGTTCAGATTTCCTGAAGATTGTCTTTGGAAAAGCAAGAGGATGATCTGGTAGAACCAGATTCGCACCAGGAGGGTCGGTCTGTTGTGCTGGACAACATTTATCATGTCTTCTCATGTCGCATACTAGAATAAAAGTTCAAACAGAAAGGGCCTAACTTGTGCTGTCTAATGATACACAAATATCTAGAAATTGCTTACTTGTTTATAATAATTTCTGCCCCAGGATTCTTTTTACATGAGAAATGTGGTTTGATAAAAATTTAAGATTTGGAAAGGACCTCACGGATTATCCAGTCTATAGGCTTTCCACACTGTTAGATCCCAGTCCCTTCTTTTTTTCCAATTTTATGGAAGTGTAACGGAAGTATATATCTTAAGTCTACAATTTGATCGGTTTTGGCTATGTCCACCTTTAGGTATGTATACTACCATCATCTTCCTTTGAAAATACTCTGTAACATCCATGCAAGAAAGTAGAAGATAGTATAAACCATCACAAAGATATTTTTAAATCAATATAGTGATCAATTAATACTCAGGGGGCTGTGTCAGGAGACATAGTGAAACCAGATGGGCATATTGATACAGGGAGTCACCTGAATGCAACTGTGCCAAGAGACAGTCACACAGGCACTGCACTTGGGGCTCAAATGCAACGAGCAGCATCCTGTCTTCCAGGTGACTTTCCAGAACAATGTACAACCATCGTCACTGTTCCGACAGGGAAAGCGAGACGTCCCCAGATCTCCCTGGCAGCCCTAAGTGGAGCCTGGCTGAGACGTGTGTGCGGACAGCAGCCCACTCTCGCCGCAGGACTGTGTTCCGAGACCCCCGGGTGAGGCTCGAGCTGAGGAGAATGCTGGCCCCTGAACACACCTTCTTCTCCCTCGCACACACACCTGCGATAAAGTTTAATTTGTAGATGAGGCACAGTAAAAGATCGGCGGCAACAACTAATAATAAAATAAAATAAATTATAACACTGTATTGTAGGAAGAGTTATTTAAAACTTATGAATCTTTATTTCTAGAGTTTTCCATTTAAAACTATTTTCCAGTTGCAGTTGCCAATGGGTAACTGAAGCCATGGACGATGAAAGCTTGGGTAGAGCTCCTCCTGTGTATGTAGAATGGAGTTAAAGTCTAGGCATATGTAATATTATAATAATTATATCATCTTTTCCTGAGATTCTAGAATTTTGTTGAATGTGAAGAGATTTTTCTGGAGCTGGCCTGTGTATTGCAAGACATTGATCTCCCAATTATTGTGACTGTACAAAAGTGACCCTACTCTTCCTGGTGAGGAGCTAATGTGACCTGACACGTATTTTGGAGGAATAGTCCTTGTCCTTTGGGTGTATTAGTTAAACTGCCTTCGGTCATAAATAACATGAATCTCTGGCTTAAACTGACACCCACTCTGTTGTAGCGACAGCCCTAACCCTGACCGTAGTCCTAACCCTACTGGCATCCAGGGTCCGGGTTCTCCTCCAGTCCGTCCTGCCACCCACCCATTGGCTGCAGGCTGGCACAGTCCCGTACCTGTGGGGCACAGGTAGCCCAGAGGAGATAGGGACTTTAAAGATGCCATTTCTGAGGGCTGCTGTCATTCAACAATCCCCTTCGGGGAAAATGGGGCAACCCCCATGGGTTAAAATGAATCAGTGCCATCGTGGGTGTCTCAGTCTCTTAGGGCTGCTTTAATAAAGTACCATAGACCAGGTGGCTTAAAAACAACCGAAGCTGGAAGTTGGAAATCCAAGATCAAGGGGCCAGCAGACTCTATGTCTGGTGGATCTTTCCTCAGATATGGCCATCTTCTCCCTGTGTCCTTATGTCTGGAGGGATAAGGGATCCCTCTGGGGCTTTTATTCTAAAGGACACTAATCCCATTCACGAGGTGGGTTCATAGCCTAATTGCCAGACACAACTCACTCTATATCCACCCCACATCCTTACTCACCCCACCTCTTCCCTCTCTATTCCAGGGCCAGTGTACTTCCTGCAGAGAAAGGCTGGCGGGGGGATTGTTACATTAAGAACCTATTGTTCCATCCCTCTTGGGAGTATAGAGTATAGCTGGAGGAGCATACTTGCCTATGAATACAAGGAGGAGTAGGGTGTGACTGAGAGCCAGAGAACCTGGCTTGTATAAGAAAGAAGAGGATGCTGTGGTTGGGTGAAAACATCAACAGGGCACAGATGAGAGACATGAGGAAACGTTGAAAGTATTGCTACCATGTGGGGACCAGAGATGCCTAAAATGATAGGGGTAATAGCCAATGAGCATTCACGTGTTCATGGAAGAAGATGCCTAACTTTTTATCTTAAACCATCTGCTGTGTGGTGTGTCATGCACCCCATCCCCAGTTTCCTTTCTCTTGAGTCAAAGTCTTTTGTACCCCCACCAGTTAGTGTGAGTGGATTTTAATGAAGTCAAGTACTTTGGCCAGGTTCAGGGTGACACAGGAAAGAGCAAAGAAAACAAAAAAAGGAAGAACGCTGTGAATGAGATAGGAAGGTCAGCAGGACAGGAAATAGGAACGATAGGTGACCATGGGAATGTCGCCCCCATGAAGTCTGTAGAAATCTTGGGTAGGGCCCTGGACTTCCCACAGGATGTGGGGAAGAGGCTTTGCCAATTGTGTTTGAATCCTCCAGGACCTGGTGACCCCTGCTGACTCTTGTGTAACACAGTTCCTCCCCATCACTCTTCTGACTGAAAGTTGACAGAAGATAAAGAAACCAGGACCCTTGTGCCCAAGGTTTAGTGTCACTGCAGATGCCAAATAGGACATGATGGCCTCTGGATGTAACTGGCCCTGTCCACATTTAAGGATGTCTTCACCCCATGCCAAACATTTCTAGAGCTGGAAATCTTGCCAGACAGCAGGAATACAAAGGTTCGTGGGTACCTTTCCCTTCTGCAGAGGGATTTCCCACAGTAGACCTGGTCCCTGTGTGTCTGTAATCACAGGCATTTCCCCTACTATCTTGTTATAAACAGTCTGCTCTTCATTGCCTATGACTACTGGGGCTGACCTTGCCCGAGGGGTCTGAAATCTTATCTGGAGGAAGGGATTTTTGGACTGATACTCAAACCATGAGTTGGTGTTAGCCAGGCAGAGAAAGGAGAGCATGGACACGGGTTGGTGAGTAAGAAGCACACCGAAAATTCCCCCACCTCTGCCTGTCTCCATTTCTGCAGCAGGTAGCCCAGACTTGAGATATCCTGCTTTATAGGGCCCAGAAAATAATGTGGATCACAGGTCTTTATGTTTTACCTCCTTACCAAGACCCATTTGAATGTGGTGCACACACCCACACACACACGCAAATGCACATCTCATTCTTTCCTCTCCCTCTTCCCAGGGGTAGGAAACTCGTGTGTGAATCCCTTCTCTCATTTCCTTGCTGCACAAAGAATGAAGCTATGATAGAGAAGTGGATAGAAGGTGCTTTTATTTCATTGCCTATAAAACAAAATTCCTAAAAGTGACACAGCACATAGTGGTTAAGAATACAGATGGAGCCCAATTTGTGATTTTTTTGACTTTACAAAAAGATAATTATTCTATTTTCACTTTCAGTATAATATTAGATAAGTTGCATGAGATATCCAACACTTTACTATAAAATAGGCTTTGAATTAGGTGGTTTTGCTCAACTCTTAATCTAGCATAAGTGTTTAGAGCATATTTAAGTTAGGTCAGGCTAAGTTGTGATGTTTGGTAGTTTAGACGGATTCAAAGCATTTTTGACTTATAATATTTTCAACTTTGCATGTATTTAGCAGGATTGTATTAGTCGCTTCTCTCATTGCTAGGACAAAATACCCAATACCTGAAACTTAAAGGAGGAGGTTTATTTGGCTTACAGTTTCAGAGGTTTCAGTCCATGGCCAGCTGGCTCCATGGTGGAGGAAAACTGCTCAAATCCTGGAATCTGGGAGGCAGAGAACAGGGAAGCCCAAGAAGAAGACCAGGGACCAGATATAGTCCCCAAGGTTGGACCTTCATAACCTACATCCTCTATCCTCACCTCCTAATAACCTCTTCAAGGACCAAGCCATCAATGAAATTGGGGTCCTAGAAATCCAATCAGCTTCTCAGGACTCTCTTAATCCAGGGAAACTGGCAATCCAGATTAACTGGTGCAGGACATAAACCCACCAGAAATCAAGGACCACCTAAATATGCTTTGAAGTTCCACCATTTATGTTTGGAATCTGGCTCTCTAAGTTCAAACTGGGCTGTATCGACTCTCGGTGCCTCCTGTTTTGGGTTCCCTATAGCACCCTTGATGATATCTGTTTCATAGCACACTCATCAGGTTGAACTGGGGATGCAGGTGAAGTGCTTTAAACAGTGCTTGACGAGCAGCAAGTGCTAAGTATCGGTACTCAGGGCAAGTTATAGATAGAACAACTCCTTTAACTTCCTCGCTCATAGAAGATTAAGAGTCATTGAGCATTTGTCTCTGAGTCTAAGAGAAAAGTCTCCTTCTTTTGACTACTTCCCTGTCATGATACACAGTAGCTAAATGTTGTCTGATTTCTCAAGGATTAATAAAGTGTTGACCAGGAAAACTGAAAATGTGTCTGAGAAATCACAGCCTAGTCAAGTCCCCAGGGCAACTTTGTGTATGCGTGTGAGCAAGCCTGGGTTAAGTGATGGGAAAATGGGTTGGGATCCTGGTCCCCAGAGCACCAGAATCTCTCCAATACACATAATCTGTTCTGCTTTTGTGATTTACCCAATGCACATGGGGATGTATGCATAGGGTGCCTATAAAAGCACGATCCATTCCTTAGGTAAAAATGATGCCTGTGTTCATTTCTTGTTTGATGCTGTTCTGTTCTGAAGCAGTCATTTCACAAGCCCCAAGCAGAAAAGTGACTGAAATTATTTCTCAGTGATTGCCAGCATTTGGCAGATGAGAGGTGTTTTTAAATGCAATGTACTACCATTGTTGTCTGCAGTGACTGACAGTCTTAAACTGCCACAATTCAAACACAAGACAGCTAGTCTGAGAGGTGCCATTAGAAGTTTTTTGTTTTTTGTTTTTTTTTGTGTGTGCTGGGAATTGAACTCAGGACCTCGTGCTTGCAAGGCAAGCACTTTAACCACTGAGCTAAATCCCCAGCCCGCCATTAGAAGTTTTGAAGCAGAAGGAAAATGAAAACCACTTCTTTTCACCAGGGTAGCTTTCTTTTCCAGTAGTCCCCAGGACAACTCCTGTTGGGGTAGTTGAGAGGGGCTCCTAAGGAAAGCAGGGCCAGGTCTAGTTTCTCCATAAAACATCCCCAGTGTAAAGTGAGTTGGATGTCTCTTAAACCAGCCACTTTGACCGGCACTGTCATTAGGAAAGAATTTAGTGGCCTTACATTAATATAAACTAGTGGTTTCTGGAGGATTTCTGACAGCAAAGAGTAAATTTAAGCAGCCTCCTGAGAAGTTTGAATGACATACGAGCTCTAAAGCACCTGAGAACACTCCGCCTGTCATCTCCAAGACAGCGCATTGGTTACAGGGCTTAGTTAATCATGTTTCTCTGAAAATGCAAGATCTGTGCCTTGCGTATGCATTTATCTTCTTATTTCTCCCAAATCTGTGAGTGATTCTTTCATTCTTATCTCACAGTGTCCACCACAGACACTGCCCTTATGCACATCTTTCTACATTGTAAGGAAGAAGATAGAGATTAATTGATAGATAAATTGATTTTGATGAATGTACCCATGGTAGCAAAAACCACTTGCCACTGAATCAGAACAATGTGCCCTGAAATGTGGCAGGAATATCTTAGTGGGGATTTAAAATATTAATTAATTATTTTCTAAATACTAAAGTATTTTGTGTTCTATACCAATAGATAAACACAAACCCATAATCAGATGCGTTAATGTATCTAACATGAAATTTAACATTTTAAACTGGGTGTGGTGACTCATAACCTGTAATCCCAGTACTAGGGAGGCTGAGGCAGGAAGATTCCATGTTGGAGTCCAGCCTGAGAAACTTAACAAGACCTTGTCTCAAAGTGAAAAAATAAGTAAATAAAAAGGCTAGAGATGTAGCTCAGTGCAAAGCTCCAAGATCAATCCTCAATAACCGCCCCATTACCATTTTAACCATTTTTAAATTAACCAATTTTAGGTGCATCTGCCCCAACTGAAACTCTGTCCCCATTAAACACCCACCACTGCTACTGGAAAGCAGGCAGACTTGTGGATGAAGGTCACGATGGCACACTGAAATGAGCAGATGGTGCTCTTGGGGGGGCACTTTTGTGGGTCATGTCCATGCGGGAAGTTGAGGCATCGAAGCAGGGCAGCGGGGACTCAGAGAGACTGAGAAGGAGGTCGGACAAGTGTCCCAGCCTTGCCAGAGGCTGCGCCGAGTCATCTTTGTTTGATCTGGACTCGCTGCGGGGACAGTGTGAAGGAGGGCAGCTCGGTGTCCCCAGTTGTGCTAGCAGCATCCTTTGGTTTCCTCCAGATCGACTGTTTTCTGCTGTGTAACTGGTAATTTACAGAGTGGGCATTTATTGGAGACTGAGGCATCCAGGACGGTGATGCTGACACCCGCTCAGTGTCTGATGAGGCCTCGCCCGGGGCCATGATGTGGTGGGGGGACGTCACACGGGCGAGACAGGGCGAGCCTGCCGAGGCGTTCGCTCGTACCACCCAGCCACTTCCTCAGTAACCCTTCACCCATTAGCCACCAATTCATGTATGGACTAATCTACTCATCGGGCAGGACCTTCAGCCACCTGGTCACCTCCCAAAGGTGCCACCTGCAGGTGCCATTCGCCTCTGAATTTGGGGGTTAAGTTTCTAACCTACACTCTGGGGACACGTTCAGACTGTAGTGTTGCCCTTCTCCTCCTCTCTTAGGAGCAGGAGACCATGCAGCCCTGCTCACATATGGTCACATACTGACCCTTTAAAATAAATATTTACTCTCTTGGTTCTTGCCATAGTACCTGGAAGAAACAATCTTTGAGGCAAGGGAAAAGCATTTGTCACTCCTAGCCCGGGGAGTTTTTGCCAAAGCAAACACAAGTGCCCTTCCAAAAATAACCATCCTGTCCCTTGGGCCGTGCTGATCCACATTTGGTCAGAGCCAGGAAGAGCAGGAGTTAGGCCAGCAACGTGATGGGACAGGGCATCTCGGGGTGAGGGCTCTTGTTCCGCTCTCTGGAAGAGGCTTTGGGGAGGAGGTCTGGAGCCTTCCAGAGAGGAGGAAGGCAGCAAGACGCTGAGCCCAGACAGGCTGGACGCAAGGGGTGAGGTTCCAGGTCTTTGGCTTGGTCACCGTGCCCTGCTGTAGGCCTGGCACTGGGTGCCAGAGGAGGGCGGCCCAGCTGCTGTGGTCTCCTGGCATTGCGGGGCAGGACGGCGTGAGCCCAGGGTGTGGTATGGCTGGGGAGTTACAGACATTTAGAAATTATTTTCTGCAACATAAGTCTAATGTTTCATGATTTTACGATCTGGATTCGTCTTGGGAGCCTGGTGGGGTTAGTGAACTCCCAGAGCGGCACTGTGTGTGGAAACTGTGGTTAGCAGTCAGAATGCTCACACATCAGCTGTCCCCACTGGGGCTGCTGGCCCCGAGGCATTGTGAAACATCTTTGTGGGCCGGGTGTGGGGGGGACTCGCCCAGAAAGAAGAGACCAGCAAAGTGACAAAGGAGAGAGGAAAAAGGCTCCACGGAGCATCCATGGAGAGCCCGCTACACATGAGGCATCAATGCACATCCTACAGTACACAAGGCACTCGCTGTATTGTACTGTCTCCAACATCACGTTACTGAAAGGAGGTGCAGAGGGAGTCGCTTGCACAGTGTCTAAGCACTCACCTTTGTGACTTCCCAGACCACCATCTTTCCATTCCACGGTACTGTGAAGAAAGGTCATGCCCTCTGACTACTTGCAGCTCAAGGAAGGATGCTAATAATAAAAACATTTCTATTTGTGGTAATTTCAAGAAGAAACAGACATTAAAGAAGCTGTAGAAACAGAGTTGTAGCAATAATAATGGCGTGCGGTCATAATATCAGTAATAAAATGATAGATTTCATGTTTAAATCTCATAGAGTTTATGCTAATGTGAAATTTTAAAAAACTGTCCTGTGAAGCCGGGTACGAATAATCTCATTTTACAGATGTATACATTAAGATTCAAAGAGATAAGTCAATTGGGTGTCTTGGGCACATGCCTGTAGTCCCAGCTACTTAGGAGACTGAGACAGAAGGAAGGCTTGAGCCTGGGAGTTTGGGGCCAGGATGGGCAACATAGTGAGACCCCATCTCTAAATGGAGAAAGAACTAACTCTATTTTTTAAAATTTTATTTTAATGGTACATTTTAGATATACATAATGATAACATTCATTATAGGGAATTTGTACCAGTACATGATATATCTTGCTCCTTCTTTTTTTCCCAGTCCCCTCCTCTCCTCCTTATTTACAGTAACTTTCTTTCCATTTTTTCCTTCTATTCTTTTTTCTCTTGTCTCTCTGTTCCTTTCCCCTCCCCTTCCCTCGTTCCCCTTTCTATTTGAACAATTTCTTTCCTTTCCCAATATAATACATTTTAGTCCTTATTTACACTTTCCATTTCTCACACCAGAGAAACAGTGTGGTATTTGAACATGCGTGTCCGATTTATTTCAGTTAAGAGTATGGTCCCAAATGCATCCATTTACCTAGAAATATCTCAAGCTTATCATTCTTTATGGCAGAGGAGTACTCCATTATACAAAAAAAACCACATATTCTTTATCCATTCCATGGTTGATGAGCATTTGGGCTAACTCTAAAACAGAAATTTTTTCTATAATAACCCACTGTTTGTGAGTAAATCAATGTAAAGTATTTTAAATACATAGATTGATCAAAAGGTAACCATTAGTAGTTAAATTATAGTTTTGTTTGTTTTCCTGAAAATCTTTTTTAAAAAGTATTGTTTTAAAACCCTTAAAATTATTACTCAATAAACAGATTTTAAACTTCCTAACTCTTTCCAGAGTCAGGTCTGTGAGAACAGTGGATCTTCTGAATAATTTTTCCCACGTTATATAACATACAATTTCTCCAATTAATTACTAGAGAGAAGAATGGTTTAAAAAGTTGGAGGATATAATCAAGACCATAAAAAATTGTCACTTTATTGGAAAAAGAAATTATTAGGTTTTATACTGTCCAATAAGTACTATATTTTCCTGTCATTCACTTTCTCTTGTGCAACCCTGCCAAATACTCTGAGAGGTAAGAAAAATCAAATAGAGTGTATCTGAACACCTTGTGGGAATTAAACAACATTCTGTGGAAGAGACCAACACGGTATAGATTTGCTGAACAGAAGAGCCCTAATTCCTGGTTCCCAACCAGAAAGCAGAAAACGAGTCTTATGTGTGAGATCCAGAGTCACATAGATTTCCCAGAAGATCCGCAAGGCCTGTGGGAGTCGTAATGAAGTGCCACGCCTGGCGGGGAGGAAGGGTGTTAAGGAGTGATTGATAACAGTTAGAGGTGTCCAGATGTTTTTGTTACTTTAAATTTTGCTCCCAGCATTGCAATTGCAAATAGAGACACTAGTAATCCAGGTTATGCTTATTCTTAGCCTCCAATAGGTTATGGGACTCATCTATTTCTACATCTGGCCCGGACCTCCCCGCTGAGACTCAGGCATGTGTATCCCCAGCCCACTTCCTGCATCCTCAGAGATAGCTCAGAGCAGCTCGATTTCCACCTACCCAGACCACACTGGGTTCTTGCTTGAAGACCACCTGGCTTGGTTCATTATCTTGAAGGATGTGACCACCACCAGCTACACAGATGAAAGTGAGTCATTCTCTCACCCCTCCTGAACCCCTCCTCCCTGCTCATCCCTCTTCACCCTTCCTCTCTCCTTCTTCACCTCTCCATGTCTCTCCTCACCCCTCCTTTCCCTCATCTTCCTCCTCTTTCTTCTACCTCACTCGCTCTGTTTCCCTCCTCACCCCAGGCGCACTGCATCCCCACCCCCCACCACCTGGTCTGAACCTTGGTTCTTTCCTGGGGTTCACAGCCTCAGGCTTCACTCTTCCCACCCAAACCCTCTGGCGTTTATTCCAAATGCGTTCCCACAGTTTAAAACACATCAGTAGCAATAATAATGTCTGCTGTCATAATCGCTTCAGGATGGGCATGTGCATTAAAATACCACATTGCATGCCCTATACTTACACAATTTCTATTGGTCAGTTGTACAAAGTATAGCTGGGGGAAACACACACACACACACACACACACACACACACACACACATGTCAGTGGCTTTCTTTGTCCTTAGAGCAACATATTGTTCATATGGCTTAAGCCCCCGGGACAGGGTGGCCCTGCCATCTTTCAGAGACACCCACATCATGCTCTTCCCACTCCCATGGCAAGGGCCCTTTTATGTATCATCCTCTTGCCTGGACAGCTATTTCCTCCCAGCTTTGCCTAAATCTTTGCCTTCTACCGCCCCTCCTCAAGCTGCAGACTTCATCGTGGTCAGGTCCTCTCCTGACTTTCCCGTTGGGTCAACTCCATGATGGAAGACAGCAAAGCTCCCTGTACCTCTACTTTGATGTCTTTCCCTCATTTGTAATTTAACTCACATTTGTGTCCTTCTGGAATGACTGTCTCCCCCACTACTTGCACTGTGAGCCCCACACAGGCAGAGATAGTTTCTGGTTTTGCTCTCTATATTTTGAAATTGAAAGAATAAATAAAACTGAAACTAACTGAGTAGGAAATAGCTAATGCTGTGAAATCCAGACCTGCAGCTCCTGAGCCTAAGTCCCTCTTGCTTAGCTACGTGGTTTGTCTGAATTTAGATAAGAAATAGGGAAATAGTTGTGCTAAGAATATCCTGAAGTGCAAACTAAAAGATTATGTCAAAAAGTCACTGTGGTGAATGGATCTGTAGTAGCACTGATCAAATTTGATTCTGCACAGATTAAGTTTGAAAATACCTGGGTGTCATGGTTTGAATCTGAAACGTCTCCCGAGGTGCCTGTGTTAAAGGCTCAGTCCTGGGCCACAGTATTCGGAGGTGGGCTTTGGACAGTGATTGGGTCCTGAGTACTCTAACCTCATCAGTGAATTAATCTACTGCTCCATTCATAGCTTAAAAAAACCCTGGGAAGTGGTCTAAACTTGAGGAGTAGGCCTTGGTTAAGGGAAGTAGGCCTCACAATACCGGAAGGCCGTATTTTGTATTTTGTCCCTGGTCCCTTTCCTCTCTGTTTTTTTCTGTATCCTTCAGCTTCCTGGTGGCCATGAACTTTGCTTTGCCACATCTCTCTGCTGCAATGTTCAATTTCACAAGCCCAGAAATAATGGAGGCAGGTGACTGTGGACGGAAACTGTGAGCCAAAATGAGTTTTTATCCAGTAAGTTGATTTTCCCAGTATTTTGTAACACCTGCAGAAACCTAATGCTCCAGACCCTCCATTTACCCTTCATTTTTAAAGCATAAGGTAAAGATAGGAATTATTCTGCATACAGTAAATTTCTAGCGACTTAACCCCTTTCTCACTTTTTCTGCAATCCTGTTTTTTGTTTGTTTTTTGCTACCTCTGTACAATTAAACTTCGTTTCGGAGCTCTTGGAGAGAAAGAATTCTCCCAAATTTGGAGAAGACCGCATCCTAGGAGAACTGTGAAAAAGACGCAGCTCTGAAGTATCTTGAAATCCAAGCTAATCCAGCCCATGCTATCTCAGCTGGGTCTGTGATTTCTGCCACCAAAGCCGTTGGTGTGCTCCAGAGATCTTGAGAAGGAACTTAGTAAACTAAGCCAACAGCTCAGCTAGCCTGTGGTCTTCCCAACCTGCTGAGATGGTCATTAAGTGGAAGCTTGAGTTGTGACTGAAGTTCCTTGATTTGTGAGTAGTTACTGGTGCTTCGTACTCTCTCTCCGCACTCAAATTCTTAAGTTACGCAGAGTGTACTAAGGCATGGAAACAAGAAGTGATTACAAGTCTGCGGGGACTTGGGTGATACCGTGCATCAGCCCCTCCGGCTCCAGACACTGACCTGACGTCTTGGCCTTTGGATTGTAGAACATAACTCAGTTTCTGCCTTGAGTTCATCTGTGTGTCTTCTCCCCAGAAGAGCATGAAGAACGTCCTGAGAGTTTTCAGATTACAGTTTATTAAAATTCCTAAATCATCTGCAAGAAGGAAATATGACCTGAGTAAAACAATTTTTTGAATGTCCATTAGAACAAAACCTGGTGTTTTATATGAAACAATTAATTGTGAATTGGGCTGCATAAAAGCCATGGGATCATTTTAAGCTTCCCTTGACTTGAAGGTACATACTCATTGCCGTATAACAATGAGCATGTTATGCTTAAGAAACATGTCTGTGCGTTCCCTGTGTAATATAATAGTAAGAAACTTGAGGCCAACTTTCAACAGCTGAAGCAGAAGTTTCAACGATTTTCCTGTGAATTAGGATCATTCTGAATTAGCAGCTTGGTTGGACAGCCAATTTGGACAATTGAGACCCCAAAGTGGTGTCTTAGGTCTGATTTATTTGCTTTGGCTCTCTAGATAATTCCGAGTCACTAGGCAATCGCTCATGGAACAAATGGGGAACTGCCCTTCATGTGCGCACATCCCCTTTCAAGCAAGTGTTTAAACGTGAGAGGGTAAGACTGCCTTTCCTATGATTGAAGGTGCCTCCAGGAGGTCTAACATTTTCCTCTTCATTCTTGCAACCCAGACAGCAATGGGAACCGCGTGAGCCCTGGAAAGCCCCTGGTGGCAATTGTGGGATGAAATGTTTTAATTGACGAAAGAGCCCCTTGGCTAAATTCTCATCTTTGGAGAACTTGTCAAAAGTGTTCAGTTTCAAGCCAAAAAGCTGCCAGAATGAAGGCCAATCATTAATGACAGAAAGATTAGGAGAGCAGAGATCAGCTGGCTGCTCAACAGCACATAATGAGACAAAGTGCTGGAGAGTCAACCGAGGGCAGTTGACCGATGGCCAAAACGTAATAGGAGGGGACCTCCAAATCAAATGCCCACCACCTCATGCTGGCATTGCAAACACACAGAGCAACAATTTGAAAATACGATACTCCAGTGTATTCCTATTCAACTTTTCTTTTATTGTGTATCTACACTGTTTCAAATACTGGAGAAGATGAAGGATAAAAATGAAAATTGCAAGGGTGGGGGTGTGGCTTGGGGGCAGAGCGCCAGCCTAGCATATGTACAGGCCCGTGTTCATCCCCCAGCACCACTAAAAAAATGTGCAAATGGCTGGTCAAGATATGCAGTATATCCTATAAATTCCAGTAGCAAACACCCACACACACACGCACACACACACACACAGGGGTAGATTTTATCTAAGTGTAGGTTATCCTCAAGAAAAGTCCTTGAGGCTGGGGATTTAGCTCAGTGGTGAGAGTGCTTGCCTACCAAGCACAAGGCTCTGAGTTAGACCCCCAGTACCGCCCCCCAAAAAACCAAACAAACAAAAAAGAAAAGTCCTTGCATCTGTGAGTTATACATGAGGTTACAAATAAGCCCTTTTAGTTTAGCAGAGTTGAGACACCTGCAAAAGGATTTGGAGGTAACAGCTCATGCTTTGTTCATGGTGTTACTACCTTGTTCTCGATGTTGAGGATGGCTGTGTGTGACTTGAGCCTAGATACTGATGGGGTGGGGACATTTTCCCATTTGCCTCCCCGCAGCCACCATTTCTATAGGATCAAGTCAGAGGAGGAAGCTACAGGAAGGATTGGGCTCCAGGCTATCAATTTTAGGATTTTCCACTAGTCCTGATTACCTAGAAAAGAGATTAGAATTTGGCTAAAGAAATCTTTTGAATATTTATATACAGCCATGAACAAACAGCATTTTGGTCAATGAAAGACTACACATCCAACTGTACCACATAATCCACATGTGGAGTAGGCTGTACTGCCTGGGCTGGTGGATCACTCTGTGATGGAACTGTGGCAAGATCACGCAACAACACATTTGTCAGAATGTATCTGCACCTCCCCAGGTGTTTGCATCATACAGAGCTCTGCTTCTCATACTTGAGTCTGCTGTGCGGCTGGGTAGATATCCAAGGATGTCAGCTCTGGGACCACGAAATCACAAGAGTCAGGACTTCAGTGATAGTGGGAACAATTCAGTGGAGGCACAAATGCCTGATGGGGCAAGAAATCTGTGGTTTAGAAATTCCGCTGTGTATCACTATAGTTACACAAGGTTAGATGGCGTAGCTTATTGTATACCTAGAGTCTATCACACACACATACACACACAGAGGTGCACACACACATACCACGTATCTTACAGCTTGCCCCTCCTAGGGTCATGATGAACAAAAGGACATGAGGTGAAATCAAGCACAAGAAAAAATGATAAAATCAGGAGATGTGGTAATCATGAGATAGGTGAGACTACTGCTGACAGCACATGGCAGGTTGTTTTATAGCAAACTTATTTTTAAGAATAAGAAGGAAGACACTCTAAAAAACTGTAAAAATGTAAAGTGTAGTAAACACATAAACCACTAGTATAGCTGCTTATTAGAATTATCAAGCTCTATGTACTAAACATAATCGTAGGTGCCCTACTTTTACACAACCGGCAGCTTGGTGAGTGTGTTTACACCAGCACTACTACAGACACACGAGTAGAGCGCTGCACTATGTTATGACAGCCATGACGTTACCAGGCGGCAGGAATTTCCCGGCTGCTTCATAATCCTCAAGTGCTGCCCTGGTGTTTGTGGTCTTTCATTGAGTGAAATGTCATTATGTCACGCAGGACTGTGTTATCGTGTTCACTTATGTCTGTTACAAATAGTGACATTCCTTGAAATAATAAGGCGTGTTTTAAACCCACGTGTAAGTAAGGGAGAGCAAGAACTTTAAAGCTAAAGAAGGGCAGTTTTTTCTTTTTCTTTTTTTTAAATGCTGCTGTTTTCAAAAACAGAAGAGGGCAAAATAATGACCACAAAGTGAAAAAGTCAGTGTTTTGCAGAGTGCTTTTTCCACTAGCAATTTTTTGAAAAATCCTGTCCTAAGCAGAAAACAGGTTTGGCATGAAAGTAAGTTCCCCTCCTGCTTGTGATCAAGTGTGACTTCCAGATTTATAACCTCACAGGCTACTCACATCGTGTTAGTTATTGAAGTGGGGCAAGGTTGGGCTTAGAAAGATGTTCACCATATTTTTTAGGCTCTGTAATAAGCAAGTGTGCAGTGAAATTCACCATGTGGGCTCAGGAGGCCGCCCGCTGCCTGACGTTCCCTGTCTGAGTTCCTGTCGTTTGCCACCTTGCTCAGCAACAGACCTTAAACAATGTCGAAATGATGGTATGTTTAATCATAAGATGTTGAAAGACCTTTACCTAAAGTATCCTACATACCAACACTAAACAAAATCGTCCTTCTGAAAAGTCTAGCAGATTAAAATTTTACATACGCTGTGGGCAGGAAGCTAGTGATTTCTGGGAACATAAGAAAGGTACAGATCTGTATCTTGTCTGTTTTCATGTAGTGAGAACCCATTTTGCTCAGATTATTATATTTACCCATGACCTATAAGGCAGGGTGAACAGTCTTGGCAATGCCCGCAGAATGCCTCTCCTGTCCCGTTTTCTGGACCCTGATGGCCCCAGTCCTCGATGCAGAAGGGATTTGCTGCCACTGTCGCTCCATGTCCCTGGGTTCAGCATGTCAGGTAGTTACCTCCAGGCCCAGGCATGCAGAAGCACATGTGGCTTTGCTTACCAAGTAGAGCCAGCTGCTGGAAAATGCTGGCTGGACCCCCTCAGAAGCTGGATAAGACTCTCCTGAGGTCTTCATATATTCCCGTACACAGTTCCTGTGGCCCTGGGACTAGCTGCTCTGTAACCATTTTCCCTGTTCTTTCCATAACCTCTGCCAGCTGCTGTATCTCGCTCTTCCAGGCGACTTCTTTTCAGGTCAAGCCTACCTTTTGTGCCTACACCAACTCAGGACAAAGATGCTAAGGAAGGAAGAGGAAGAGCAAGGAGATAGACATGGACCTGCCTTTAGCCCCACCCCCCAGCCTGGCATTCGTGACCCCCTCTGTTTAGTTGTGTGACATTCCACTTTTCTTCCTTCCTAGTCAAAATGTTCAATGCAATAATTACTCAACTTAATGTGCATTAAAATGAAGTCTTTCAGAGCTGATCTAAGATACCCGAGTATTAGTTATCTTCTGTTGAATATAACAGTAAATCTAAGATGTTTACATAATAAGCAGCTTCTCCTGTTGCATAACAAGAACTCTTAGTGTCCCTGGAACAGGGCTGATAGCCAGCTCCACCCATCTTCCAGCTCCGCCATTCTTGGCACGTGAGTCTGAGTCTGGCATCTTCAAGGTTGCAAGATGGTTACTGCAGTTCCCAGCGCTACATCCATGTTCCAGGTAGGAAGAGGGGAGATGGAAGAAGGAAAAGCGGCAAAAGGTTGAAAAGGGGCCAGGGTGCAGGCCACCTGAGTCTTTCCTCTATAAAAAGCTTTCTGGACCCTCTGCCCAAGGCATCCACTCACATCGCATAGGCCAGCGATGGCACCCGTGTCCACCCTTCAGTGCACATGTCCTCTAGTCTCTGCATCGGAGGAAGAGGGACACGTGGCTTTGTGAAAGGTTTGAGTATCACTTTATTCAAAGGAAGAGGGAGGATCATTTATGTGCGGGATAGCCTCATGTTTAAACTTGTCTGAGACATTCCCAAGCAAGTCCTGTTTACCTGGCCTGATTGTTAATAGTACCACACACCTGCCCTTCAACTACTT
The DNA here is from genome assembly GCA_004026905.1 of Hystrix cristata. Classification (NCBI taxonomy): domain Eukaryota; kingdom Metazoa; phylum Chordata; class Mammalia; order Rodentia; family Hystricidae; genus Hystrix; species Hystrix cristata. The sequence continues at coordinate 125,176 of PVJO010002338.1, forward strand.
TTTAGGAGAAATTTCATGGTTTCAAGAAAAAGGTGAATTTTGTAGGAATAGTGGTATATCCATTACTTAGATACTACCATTCACAATTTGCTACACTACACTTGTCTTAGCTTATTTCTCTCCATCAACCAAACCACTTTATTTTTGGATGCATTTCAGAGTATATTATGGAAACAACATGCTTCTCCTTAGTTACATCATTAGCTGGAGCTCTATATTTGCTTGTGGATTTTTTTCCTTTTGAAGTAAAATTAACGTAAAATGAAATGTACGTCCCAAGTGTTTTTTGCTAACTGCTGATAAATGTGTAACCTGGACTTTTATGAAGACAAACATTTGAATCGTCCTAGAGCACCCCTCCGGCCCTTCCCAGTCAGTGTATTCTCCCAGCACCAGACAACTCACTCTGCTGATTTTGTTCCAATATGGATGATTTCGTCTGTACTGGAACTTGGGATAAACGGAGTCATGCAGTCGATATAATTTTGGGTAAGGCTTATTTTACTCAGCATACTTTTGAAAACTATCTATGTTTTTGCATATATCACTGCAGAAACCTCTTTTTTTGCTCTTTCTATAGGAACCCAAGAAACTTGGGTCCAAGGTGAATTAGAATTTTCAAGGGTGATTTAAAATACTCTCCAAGGAGCAAAGACCCTGAAATTCTCAAAGAAATGCTGCGCCCCTTGGTGGCAAAGAATGCAAACTCCTCGAACTGGAGACGGGCTGGGCTCTGCTTCTCGAAAAGAAACTGGAACTTCTAAATGGCCCATTTTAAATTTAATGTCTCTCTAAGAGATATAAATTAACAGCAGCAAAATATTATGGCCCTTTGAATGCCTCAGCCTGTGAATTATAAATTCAAGTTTGTTTAGCCATTTGGAGGGGCTTAACTGTACTAGAAAGAGCTGTTAAATATTTTATGGTATCTAAATGTACTTGGGACCACAGGCACCATTCCTGCCCTCTGACACATTTTTGTTCGAGCGAGAAAGGGAATGACTGAGAATGCACATAAAAATATTCCCAGTTAACAGAAGTTGAAATGAATTAAGGACATAAAGAACACACATGTTTGCATTTAGACATGGTACATGGCCAATTTTTTTTCATGAAGAGAACCTTATTACTTTTGCTCTAAGCGGTACTCTAAATGTTCGACATTTGACAAGGGGAATTTCCCTTCCCTTCTCTCCTTTCCCTGCAGTATATATTAAACTAATTGCTTTATTTTAACAAGAGGGACCCTGTTTCCCTAACCAGCCCCTCAACCCCCAGCTTGACCTTCAACTCTGTGGATCTTTGCTGGGAGATAATTGCACTACCAATATGATTTAATGAGCTTCGGCTTTTGTGCATCAAGTCTCCTCCATCCTAGCTACATTTCTAACTCTCAGAGGGTCGGGTTCCCATCCTATATAATTCTCGTAGAGTCACATAAAACTTAAATTTGGCCAGTGTTTCCTTATCATTTATAATTTCCATAATACCTTCAGAGTCACAAAACTATCTCATGTTTCAGGGATGAACGATTTGCTGTGTTTCCCGCACAAAAATTCTCTGAAGAGTAAGGTAAGGCACGCCAATAGGATTAAAACTGTCATGGGAAATTGTAAATAAAACTCAAACTATAACCCGCAGTGTCCTGATTTAGACCTACCTCGACAAACACTCATTTCTTCAACCTCATCTCTACAATTCCTCACAACTGAAGTAAATACACATAAAAAATTGGCAATGAAAGGAGGGACTGGTCTTCCTGTCATGGATGGGTGGGCGGGTGGATGGATCGAAAAATGGAGAGACAGAGCTGGGTAACGAAGAACATTTGCATCCTGTAGGGCTCAGCATGCCTCTTCCCTGACCAGTTGTCCCTGACACAGCTGTCCCGATTCTATAGACCTACATGGGCAGCAGGACACAGGCACTTCCTTCTGACATCCCTTTTGACTTTTGTTTTTTGGTAGACTGCTTTGTCTCTCCAAGTCTTTTGTACTTCTTGCTTGTCTTCTTTTTTATATCATATTATGTTTTATTTACCCAATGGGCATAGATCGGACGGTCATTGGGGGATCTCCAGCTCTCTGAATCCCCCTGTAATTTTAGTATTATTTATGAGAAATTCCAGAATGCAGGCACAGTCCCCATGACAGCCCTTGCTACTCTCCATCAACGTGAACTCAACATGAATTCTCCTTCTCTCGCAGTGGACTGTCTTCATGGCATTCGTGGACCTGGAGACGTTACTATCAAATTAGTGAACCTAAAGGTTAGTCTTGTTTTTGAATATTGAAATGGAATAAGATGTTTAAGACATAGACTGCCTCAACTTAAATTTCCATTCTATCACCTCTCTTCCCATTGGGCAAGTTATATATTCTGTGTTGATTTTCCTCATCTGTGAAATGAGAACAGCAATACCTACCACATAGGTCCTGAATGAAAAGTGAATGAATTAGTATTTGGAAAGTGCCCAGAACAGTGTCTGATATGTACTTCATACTACATACGGGTTAAAAAGTAACCCTGGTCTTCTACCAGTAGGCAGGGAACAATTTGTACTCCTCACGCTTTGGGTGTACAGGGCAGTGAGTAAGGTACAGAAACGACACTAAGAGAAGGTAGAATATTTCTGTGGAAATTGCTGCGACTTTTGGATTGTCTTGCCTTTCAAAATACCTTCCCCTTGGCTCACTGAGGCCTGAAATTCCAGAGTCACTCCCTGCTATGTCTTTGATGTCTGCCAGACGTGGCCTTTACCTCTGCTGGAACACCCTGAAAACAATTCAAGCTTCTCTGGTCATTTTCGTGCCTTTGGAGAGTGTATCAGATGCTCCCTGAAAGGGAATTTCTTGGCGTGGTTTTGGAAAAGACAAACAAAGACAATGCTGGGTGCCTCTCCAGCAGGTGAAAGATAAGAAGGAAGGAGGGACACTGGGAAACTTACTTGGTGGTAGCCACTCCCTGGGAGCAGGTGCGACGGGGAGTGGAGCTGGCCTTTCTTCTGTGAGTCTCCATGTCAGGCAGAGCAGAGTGGTTGGAATCGCAGCTTAGCCACTTACTAGTCAGATAAGACCCTAACGCTAAGCCCCAAACCTCCAATTCCTCATCTGTAAAGAGGCTTCAGAGGTCACAGTAGGAATGAAACATATCCAGTTGTTTGAAATGCTTGGTGGTGTCTCTACATAGCATACACTTAGGACATGGTACGCACCGTTGCTCATCTGGAGCTTTTAAGTAAGCCTCAGTTCAAGGTTCATCTTTGGTTCTCAGAAGGCATTTGGCATTGAAGAAACAAGGATGCTTTAAAAATAACTACCTACTTCAGACTCTAGAGCTCTCAAAGGAATTTTTTCGGTGGGGGGTGCTGGGGATCGAACTCAGGGCCTTGTGCTTGCTAGGCAAGCGCTCTACCACTGAGCTAAATCCCCAGCCACTCAGAGGAGTTTCTTAAATCAAAAAAAGGCATTTTTGATGAAGCAGCCACTACAGATATTTCCAAAGAAAATCGTTAATAGCTCACAAGTTTGCTCTAGGTAGTTCAGTTTCCAGCTGAGTATTTAAACTGACCTTAGTTACCGAAGCAGACCATTATGCTGCTCTGACGCGCACCTGAGAGAACCCTGCTGAGGAAATCGCAAACAGTGGCGGCTGTCCCTCCAGTGACACTGAGCATTCTGCAAGAGTGAACAAGAGACTGAAAAGCCGAAAGGTGGGGCAACGTGTGAGGCTTTCAGAACAAGCAGCTCTGTATTTTACTGATCCAGTTTCTGGCCAGTCTTTACCCCTTCATGGAGACTCTGCTTCTTTGGGCACAGGCCTGTGCAAATCCAGTAGCTCCTCTTCATCCAAGGAAGACATGCCCCGAAGCCCCAGGTGCCTGAGACCGTGGCTGGGACAGAACCCTGTAGACAGGCTGTTCTGCGTGTTTGTACCTATGATGTATTTTAATTTATAAATTAGGCAGAGAAAGATGTTAATGATAGCAACTAATTATAAAAATAGACTGATTATTGTAATATACTATAATAAAAGTTATTTAAAACTTAGGAAATGCTTATTTCTGGAATTTTCCATATAATATTTTTGGATTGTGGTTGACCTCAGGTAATTGAAACTACAGAAAGCCAAACCGCGGATAAGGGAGAGTGCTGCAGCTTCTAACACGAGCTTTCCGGGAGTGCACATGGCTCAGCCAGTGCTTCTGCCCCCTGGTGCGCACCGGGCAGCACTGGACTGCGGGACGCAGGACTTCGCTTCTGGAGATCCGCACTCACCGGGGCTCCGCTGCTTAGTGGCTGAAGCCTCTGGACAAGTTGCTGTGCTCCTTTGGCTCTCAGAGTCCGTGTCTGTAAAGTGGGAATAAAATCATCCTCTCCATACCGCTATTGTGACGCTGTCTCAGATAGGAGCCTTTGAAATCTGCAAAATGATGTACATGCACCAACCTTCCACAAGGACCGTAAACATTATGTACTACACATGTGTACTAATAAATTTAAAATTCTGCAAAATGCTATGCGATACCTGTCATTGCTAATAATTTCCTATCTCCTTTTAGGCAAGGAGAGCAACTTCCCTTTATAATTCCATGCAAAATGCCATGGGCCACAAGGAGCACAATACGCATTTACCACGTGGATAAGAAGGAAACACAGCTTCCAGAAGATGGAAACAACCGAGCTCCATGCAACGATCCCATTGGCCCTTGCCGTAAGGGAGTTGGAAAGATGGACCAGAACTTGCTAGGTGGGAGGTGGGAAAGGGGCCGGGCAGGGCCTTGGCTCCTTTGGTGCTGGCCAGCTGGGAAGCCGGGACCCAGCTCCCTGCCTGGAGACCACAGGTAGGAAGGTGGGCTGGTAGGGCTGGTAGGGCTGGCCTTTCGGAATGTTGCTAACGGTAGAGACTCTTGTGACTGACCTGGTGAGAGCTGGGGGGAAGGGGTGCTCCTCACAAACCCTCAAGCTATCACAATCCCATCCATCAAGTCTTCCCCTTCCCTCTGATCATCTTTGGGAATCCTCCCACATCCCTACAGGAGATCGTCCCTCCAATGTATATCTGCCGCCATGGAGCACGGGAGCCTGAGGACAGGGCTAACATGTGGAAGGAAGTGGACAAAAAAGAGACTCTGTCAACCAGCACCAAACCCACTCACAAAATAATTTGTCAGAACACTTAGTGCATTTCAAGTCAGTCAGTGACATGGTCTGCTTGCTCCCCAGGGAGCCACATTTCATTTCATGATTGGAAGGAGGGGGAGGAAATGAGTTTCTAGTATCCGGCCTATCACAGAACGCTGTGCATCCCCACACGCTGTTCTCTGAGATGCCCCTTGGCAGCTTGCTCTCAGGGTGCTTTTTGCTGGGACCCATTGTTCTTGACCACTTTTAACTGTGAGCTCAGCTTCTGGCCTCAGTCTTTCAGTGAGTACGAGATGGTTGTTTTAGGGTCTTGAAGTTATCCCTCCAGGTGTGGACCATGATTTTCAACCCAATTACTTCAGTTATTCTTCATCTTTGAATAACTTCCAGGCACATTCCCTGCTCCACTTCTGTCTGTTGATAGTTGGTGTGGATGGTGGCAGTAAGTGTATGTCTGTTGATAGTGTGGATGGTGGCAGTAAGTGTATAGGTCAGCAGGGTTGCAGTTTCCCAGTGACAGTCGCACCATGTCAGACAGCTTGTCTGCAGGACGGCCAGCCTCCCACTAACCCATCAGTCTAGCAAGTGCAAACAGCATATATTCAGCGGGATCTGTAGAAATCTGCCATCGGCAGTGGATAGCAAAGTTCTAGAAAAGTGTTGCTAATGTGTACATTCCTTACTACCATGCAGAGAGTAGCAATTTACTGGGTTTTGTTTGAGCTGGGGTTTCGTCAAGTTGCCCGGGATGCCCTTGAACTCCTAGGCTCAAGCAATATTCCTGCCTCGGCCTTTTCAGGAGCTGCCACCACACCCTCTTCCGGTCTGCTAATTGACAAACCCTGTCTCCTGGACCTCTTTCTCAGCTCCCTTACCTCCTACAGGCAGATGTGATCTTTTCCTACTTTTTACCCTGACTTGATTCCTACCAGCTGAAGGTATTTTTTAGTAGATCCATTTTGTACTAGACCAGAGGTCAGCAGCATTTTTTCTGTAAAGAGCCAGATAATAACTATTTTAGCCTTTGTGGGCCACACAGTCTCTGCTTTAACTGCTCAATTCAGTGGTTATAGCTCCAGACCACAAGTCAATATGTAAACAAATGGGCATGGCTGTGTCCCAATAAAACTTTATTTATGGACACTAAAATTTGCAATTTTGGCTATTTTAACATGTCATGAAATATTATTTTTCTTTGGATTAAAAAAAGTTTAAAGCCATAAACACAATTAGCCCCATGGACCATGGGTTTGCTGGCCCCTATACTTGCTAGAGTATGAATTCTTTGAGGGCTGGGTCTTTTCATGCTTTTATAGCTAGAGCCTTGGGCCATGGTAGGTGCTTATACATGTTTGTATGAGAGAAGTATAAATTAACAAATTTCTTGGAACTCTATAAGCAAATAATACAAATGTATTTGTCCAGTTCTTTGCCGTTGAATAAATACTTTCACAGACATCATTTTATTTCATCCTGATGCCTGTGATGCCTGCAGGGAATAAAACAATCCTATTTTATGGGTGACTGAATTTATTATAGCAATGCATTTTTGCATGTGTGAACACCTCATACCAACACTGATTTTCAGTGGTGTGAAAACAATATCCCCATAGAAAATGCCTTCCTGGTGTTTTGTTTTTCTTTTTGAATTTGTATTTACTTTTGGAGTTGTCTTGGGTAACCTTGCTGACCTAATAATGAATCAGTTCTCTTCAGCTTCTCGGCGACTTGATGTCAGACCTGGCAAGACAGGAAATTCCATCAGTTCTGGTGAGCACGGATGAGGGCGAATCTGAAGGATGGAGATATCCGTGGTAGGCGTCGGGGGCTGAGGTGCCATGGCAGCTGTGCCGAGCACTCTTTGGGGACCACCGCCCAGGTTTATTCTTCTTCCTGCTTGGTTCTCTGTCCTGCAAGGTTGGTTTGACTAGTGGCAGCACCCGTTGGATACTACGGGTGGGTGGGAGTGGACACTGGGAGCACATTGTTATCTGGGTCCACAGTGCCACTGTCACCCTGGGGACGCTCCGTGGAGAGCACCCCGCAGCAGAGCCGCAGGACATGTTCTTGTGCTGTGCTTTTCTGCTGAGATCCACTGTTTCAGAGCCGAAGGGTGCTCTCCGTGAGGAAGCTGCTGCACTATGTGCAGTAGGTGCTCTTGCTCTGCCGGCTGAAATCTCGGGGGTACCAAGCCTGAGCTGGTCTTCGGCCCTGGGGGCAGTCCCCACACCACCAGGCCTTAGTTGCGGTCTTCATCCAGGCTTCAGGCCATGCTGCCGGTACACCGATCCCCCTGGAGCCATCTCCGGGTGCTTAAGTAGCAGCAGGTGCAGGCTCTGGCCGTTTGCCTCGTCTCAGGCGACCTCCCTGTACTCTCCTGAGCTTCACGCGTGCAGAGGGGGAGGCAGAGGCAAGCCAGGCCAGCAGCGGACACCCACTAGATCTCCTCTGGGACCGCTCAGGCCGTGCTATTTGTGAATGAAAGTGCCTGGAAGAGTGAACTCACAGGGCTGCAGGGCAACTAAACGAGACTGTGCATACACAGCCTGAGCAAATTGTTAAGCACGGAATAAATGCATGAGGAGTAGGATATTTGGGTAATTAACGGATGGGTTTGCCATCTTCAATGCTTCCTGTTCCCACCTCTTTCTAGGTCTCCTTCTAAGGTGTTTGTCTTCATTGGCCTATCAGAGGACAAGGAACAAAAGAGTGACTACTGGGCTTTTTTGTTTTTTAAGAAATATCTTGTACTGACAAATACTCAGATGTCCTGATGCTGCTCTCTGCCCACCGACTTGTCACCGTCCCACACCCTGGAGATGTGCCGTACACTTGTAGCTACATCAGCATGTGTGTGCACATCTTGATTTTTCTTTTGCTGATTTGTTAGCATGTTAAATATTTTTTTCTCTTTCATATTTTTAACCCAAAATTTGTCTCTAAGATTTCTCATATCGGTACATAGAGACATGCTTTTTAGAAAATGGTACAAACATGAATCATAGTGTAGCAAGTCTTCCTTTGAACTCGCGACATTATTTTGCTGCTACAAATAACAATTCATATCTTGGTCAATACATAATTCTACATGTGCACGACTCCATATGAAGGATATATATCTGGTGTAGAATTGCTGGGTCCAAGTACTGTGCATTTAAATTTTTCATAGGCATTGCCACTTTTCCTCCAGAAGATCTGTCTGTGTGAATGCGTACCACTAGCATTAATATATGAGCGTCTCTGTTCTTCCGCACCTTCAAGGCAGTGTGCTATCTATATTCAAAAAAAGCGCTTGTCTGTTTCTTAAGTAATACACTGAATTTAAGTATAGTTTTAATTTTTATTTCTCTTATTTTGAGTAAGAATGGTCATATTTTCATATGTTTAAGAACTATTTACATATACTCTTTTTTTCATATATTCTTTTTGATGAATTCTCTGTTGTTTTCTGGGGCAGTGGGTGCTGGGGATGGAAGTCAGGGCCTTGCACTTGCTAGACAAGCACTCTACCACTGAGCTAAATCCCCAACTCCTCTATGAGTTCTTTATTCATAGTCTCTGCCTATTTTTATTTTGTCAGTTGATCGTCTTTATGATTGCATATGGGAATATTTTTATTAGGAAATTATACAAATGATTATTTTATGAGTTGCAAATGTTTTCCCTAGATGGTTGTACAGCATTTTGTTTTTGTTTATGGAAGGTTTTGTTCTGGGCATAATTAAGAATTTGTATATAGTAAGATTCATTAATCTTTTGTTTTTTGGCTTCTGGGTTTGTGTGATACTTTAAAAAATGACATCCTTCCTCTGAGATTATTATTATCATTATTTAATTAATCTGTGTTTTCTTCTGTTATTTTGATTTTGCTTTTTTCATGAATAAATCTTTAACTGATCTGACAATTATTTTGATGTAATGCATTAGGTTTTCATCATTGTGACAAACTAACTGAGAAAACCAACTTAAAGGAGGAAAGATTGATTTTGGCTCATGGTTTCAGAGATTTCAGTCCATGGCTACATTGTTTCTGGACAGGTGGTAAGGGGAATATGGTCGAGCAAAGTTGCTCAGTTAATGGAGGGGGAAAGAGAAGAAAACAGGAGCGAGGAAAGGAGAGAAGAGAGAAAAGGAGAAAGCGGAAGAGGAAGGAGAGGGAAGGAAAAGAAAGGACAGGGAAGAAAAAAGGAAGGGAAAAGGGAAGGGAAGCAGGGAAGTGATGAGAAGGGAAAGGAAAGGAAGGGAAAGGTCAGGGCCAGGGACAGAACATACCCTTCAAAGAGATACTGTCAGTGAGCTACTTCCTCCCATAGGCCCCACTTCCTAAAGTTTTCACCACTTTTCAATAGCTGGGAACCAAGCTTTCAACACATGGGCCTTTGAAGGACATTCCAGATTCAAGCTTTAACATTCTGCTCTGATCCCGAAAGACTCATGCCCATCTCATATTGCAAAATGCCTTCAGTCTACCTCCAACAGCCCCCCAAATCTTAACGGTTCCCGAATTGCTCAAGAATCCAAGTCCAAAATTTCCTCTGAGATTCAAGGCAAAGTCTTACATGAGAACTCTTGAAAGTTCAAAAAGAAAGTGAAATATTTCCAAATGCAAAGTAAAGGGTGAATATTCCTATTCCAAAAAAGAAAAATATGGGACTGGGGATTTAGCTCAGTGGTTAGAGTGCTTGCCTAGCAAGCTCAAGTCCTGGGTTCAATACCCGGCACCAAACCAAACAAAACAAAACCAAAAAAACCCAACCAACTCACCCACCCACCCAGAAATACTCTCTCCTCTTCAGCGAGGTCTTTTCTCACTTCTGTGGCTAAAGTCATCTTTCGTTCATTCCTTCAGGGAACAGCACACTGGGCGCCTATGCCCCGGGTCTGACTGCAGGACACCAACCCCTGCCTGGCACAGCTCACAGCCAGCCAACTGATAAATTAGTCAACATGATCATTACAAAAAAGAAAAATATGACAATAACTTGCAAAGCAAGACCAAAATCTAGAGAATAAAAATTATATCTGTTAGGATGACTCCCCCCCAGATGCCAAAATGGCCGTTGCTGGTTTCTCACAAAGCCCCTTCCCCCCGTCTCTATGCCAGAATCTCCCGCCGAAACAATGGCCCCTCCCCCTGACTAGAGTCCCCAATTAGGTCCGTCGCGCCAATTTGCCCAGGGGAGGTGTCCACTACCTGGTCACCCCATATAGAAAGGACCAATCCCAAATACACACTTTTGAACCGCCAACGTCACGAAAGGGGAGGGCGGCTAAGGGATAAAAGGGCACTCTCACTCGAGTGACGGGGGGGAGCTGTAACACCTTAATAAAGCTTTCTCCCACGGCGAGCGTTGGCAGCCTTTTCCCTTCCCCCTCCCGCCGCGTAAACCTAACAATATCTTGTAGCTCTTTGTTGGCATCAGGGCAGGTGGTGGCATGATGTAAACTCCAGAGAGCTTGATCAGCCCCACTTCTGTGGCCTTGCTGGCTGCAGCCCACATAGCCACTTGAGTTGCCTCTGCCTAGTGCCTATGGCATTTCTTAACAAACAGTTTTCATTGTGGTTGTTCCTGGCATCTCCAACTTCCTGGGATCTACATTGTAGCTTTGAATTCACTCTCAAAGCTTCATACAATGCCCTCTCAGGTGCTACATGAAGGGACCCCAAACCCTGCCACACAACTACCAGCCTCACAGGCTTTCCTTTGAAATTTGGGTGGAAGCATCTGTGACCTCATGACTCTTACATTTTGCATTTCCGCAAACCCAGAATCATGTGGATGATACCAAGTTCTGCCTCCAGCTTGAGTAATAGCTGGACCCATTCAGACCATGGCTGCAGCAACCTCTGAGTGCCTGCACAGCTGAACATGGTAAAATGAATACTGGGAAAACAACTTTCTAGGTGGTCCACAGAGCAGGTTTCCCTGGCATTGTCTTCTCAAAAGTAAAATCTTCCAATAGAGTTTACACTTTGGTATTTTGAGCCTGCATTGGGTGAGGTGTGGCCAAGTCCTGAGATGGCCTCAAGGCATCTGTCCTATTGTCCCATTGTGATATGCTTAACTTCTTTTTAATGGCACTAATCTTTTTACAACTACACCTTCCTGGGCTCCAACTTTCCAGCTTTATACACTTTGTTTCTGGCCACCTTTCAACTTTTTCTTTCTATTCTGCGTTTTATTCTTAGTTCTCTCTATAAACCTTGGTAAAAGCCAACAATATCCATGCCACAACCTGACTGCTGTACTGCCTTGAAATTTTCTCCACCAGATTAATTTATTCAGCCCCCTACAAAGTCTCAGGGCATGGGCAATATATAGACAAGTTCTTTGCCAGAATTTAACCTGAATGGCCACTAGTCCAATACCCAACAGAGCCCTTATTTACCTATGAAATTTCATGAACACAGACATTACTGTCAACATTCCTATCAGCTTGCTATGTGTTGAGCTCCCATCAGAATTGCTCATCATGCTCCACTTACACCAAAGCTTGTTCTAGTCCACTTCTCCAAATGTTTCTGAATTTCCTGCAAACTCCAGAGGATTCTGAACCTTATGGTCCAGGCATACTCATATAATCCTCTCATCTCTTAGGGCCAGTTTGTGTGTGTGTGTGTGTGTGTGTGTGTGTGAATCAGCTTTAAATTACTGTGACAAAATACCGCAGAAAATCACCTTAAAGGAGAGAATATAACAGGATCGCCTGGCAATGATAATAATTTTGCTTTCTATTTTCTAATCTTTGCATCTTTCTTCTGTCTAAGTGGAATTTTAGAACCTCTAGAAGGATTTTAATTAATAGTATTGATAAAGAACATTCTTTATTTGATTCTGAATTTAAAGGTAAAATTTACCAAACAATTAATCTTCTCCTAACTTATTTTTGAGATCACAGAAAGATTTTGAATGTTAGATTTGACCACTTTTTCATTATCTATGGAGATTATATCATGTTCTGTTAACATTTTAATATTGTATAAAAGGAATATGAGTGTTCGATGATAATGGAGTTCCTAATATTCAACCATTCTTGGATTCTTGGAAATTTTTGAAAATTATTCTTTTACTTTTTTTTTTTTTTTTTTGGATTGTTTCTAATGGAGAAGTAAGAATTGAGTTGTACAAAACTGAGCTCCTGAAATCTGGCCTGTGGAAAAGGAGCTGTTCTTCCAAGCTACATGGAAGCTGGTTACAGAACAGTGTTTAAGCACCATTTCTGTTGATTGGAAGGCCTAGAACTGTTATTGAGTAGCCTCCTTCTAGAAATAGCTCACCAAATAAAATTACCAGGTTTTGGGGGTGCTCACCTCTTAGTTTCCAGGTCTTTCTCATCTCAAACAAAGAATTGAACAAAACAAGCCAAAAACAGTGACAAAGTTTATTTGAAAAAGTGAAGGTAAGGAAGAAACTGCCTCTGAAGAGTGAACTTGGGCTGAACAAAAGAGAGGAAAAATTAAAAGCAAAAACAAAACTACACACTAGCGGATACGGGGTGGCTATTGTGAAGAGGCACAATAGCAGGCTCTTCATGATGTCTGTGTCCTTATAGTCTGTCTACAACTTGGGAACCAGTGAGAAGTCTATACATGGGGCCTTGGGAATTATTTGGTGCATGTCCCGGACTGAATAAGTCTGGCTTACTCCCCCAGCCATCTCTGCCATACCTGCCCTCCTGCCTCAGACCCGGCTCCTGATCATCCTAGGTAGGGACAGGTATTTCCCAAGCCTGAATGCTAATGTGGTAAATCCTACTCCCTACAGTTTGGATAAGTGTCCCCCAAAACCACATGTGCTAAAGGCTTGGTGCTTATTAGGGGGTGGCAGAACTTTTAAGAGAGGAGGCCACTGGGGAGTAGGGCACCAAAGGGCTAATTGGACCCAGCCCTTTCCTCTCTCGCTCTCTCTCTCTCTCGCTCTCTCTCTCTCTCACTCTTTCTCTCTGTCTGCATCCTGGACACTATGAGGTGAGCAGCTTTCTCCACCATGCACTCCCACCATATGTGTTGTCTCAGGCCCAAAAGCAATGACCCAACTGACCATGGACTAAAATTTCCAAAACTGTGAACTAAGATAAAACTTTCCTGTTTTTAAATGGGTTATCTCAGGTGTTTTGTTAAAGCAACAGAAATCTGACTAACATACTCAGTTACCTTGCTCCTTCATTAACTATAGATGCAAGATCTGAACTCCAAGATTTGAAAGAAATCAATCTCTTTCTCATTAGAAGAGCATTTGATGCTTCCCTTCCCCAATTCATAAGCCCTGGAATGGCAGGATAGAGTTCCATTGTCAAGGTTCCACTGCACCATCCTGGTATTAGATCTTAGTCCCTGCTTACACCAAGTGAGGGCTGGTCCTTCCTCAGTACAGTGGCAGTAAAACTCCTCATCCCAGCAGCCAGAACGTTCCTCCTCAGTTTCACCTCTAGCTCTGGCAGATGCAGGACTTCAGACTATGGTGGGGGACAAGGGCAGCTGGATGCTGTCTTGTTCTGGTCCCCAGGGCACTCTGCTCCAGGTGTGACACTTGCCCTTATTTATGTGACTCTGTGTGTCTTTTTTCTATGGAGAGTCATAAATTAAATTAGCCTATGGCTTTCTTTTATGCAACAAAGTTTGTTATCAATATAATGCTATTCGTGTAAAGAGAATATAAATGCTGTGAAACACATTCAATAGCAGTGGAGTTTCCTGTGCCGTAAGGTTTGGTAGAAATCTATGAAATTATTCGGACTTGGGGTATTTTAAGAAGCAGATATTTAATAATTTTAATTCTCTGTGTTAATTGGTTTGAGTATATTTTTCTATTTTTGGGGTCAAGTTTGGTAACACACATTTATTTGCATGAATTTTTAAAACTGGTCTCATAATTTTAAAATTCTACTCTGTGTTTGCATTATCATTTCTAATTTATTATATTTGTATTTTGCTCATTCATTCCGGTGTCTTTTGATAAGCAACACTTGCATTCACTTATTGGTATTCTAACTTTATTTTAATCTAGTCATTTCTGGCTTTACCCATAAAAATTACTTTTTTGATTTTTTGCTTTCCTTGGGTTCTTTCTGCTGTTTTCCTAGTTTTTAAATTGTATGTGTAATTTATTTATGTCACATACATTTTTGTTTGTTTGTTTGTTTTTGAAATAGTCTCACTTAGGTAGGCCAGGTTGGTCTTGAACTCACTATTTAGCCCAAGCTGGCCTCCTCCTGCTTCAGCCTCCTCAGTGTTGAGATTATAGGTGAAAACATCTAAACCTACTATTTTCCTCTGAGCACTACTTTAATTATACCTCATAGATTTTGATCTATGTTGTTTTCATTATCCCTGTATTCTAAATGTTCTGCAATTTCAATTTGACTTTTCAGTGACCAAATAATTTTATTTATTTATGGTTTTATTTATTTACTTATGAATTTATTTATTTTGAGACAAGGTCTCGCAATGCCGTTCAGACTGGCCTTGAACTCACCGTGTAGTGCAGGCTGTCCATGAACTCACAGCGATCCTCCTGCCTCAGCTTCTCAAATTCTGGGATTACAGGTATGTACCACCACACCCAGCGAAGTAATTTAAAAAATCTTAAAAATATTTCTAACTGGCAGATTTATTTTGTTTCCTAGTTTCTAATTTTATTCATTTCTAATTTTATTGCCTGATGATCAGAAAGGTTTTCTCTCTCCCTCTCTCTTTGTGTAGAGAGAGGCTTTATTTGTATGACTTTCACTATTTTGTTTGGAAAGAAAAATTTATTCTCTGATTCTGGGTATAGAGTTTGATATATAGCAGTTAGACCTGCCTCATTATTTATTGTTTAGGTCTCCTGATAGATATACATTATATATATATATATATATATATATATATATATATATATATATATATGTATGTATATATATATAGTGTGTGTGTGCGTGTGTGTGTGTGTGTGTGTGTCTTCCCATGCACATGTATGCTGGATTTAACACAAACGTTCCTACAGTTAGTGAGTTTCTGCATATTTCTTTTTGTATTTCCTGTGGGTTTTATTCTATGAATGTTGATGCTGTGGTACATGGTATATATATATAAGAACTATATTAATATTGGGATTTCGAACACTATCATTTTAAAGTGTGTTTCTTTGTGGATTCTATGGTCCTACCATTTAAAGCATGTATGTTTGAGGGCATATTTTTACTGCACAGCTGTTGTGTCAACACAGACCAACCAAGGCCAAGGAAGGACCAGACTGATTCTTTCACATGTACGATGGTACATCTAAAATTCCTGTTACGAAGAATGCTTCCCCGGGTTTCAGAAAATGGGTTAAGTTTGGGGAACAGCATCTTTTAAGGGAAAAAATTGTGCTCATATTTGGACCTCCCTGAATAAAACAAACTGAACCAAAACCAGAGGACGTGCAGAGCGCGCTCCAAGGCTGTTGATCTGACCACAGACGGAACTTCCTTCTCCCTGCCTCCATCTTCCATTGCTTTCTCTTTTCGTCTCCATCCTTGCTGTGTTTGCCTTCTGTCTGTGTCTTGTCACATCACCCTTGAAGAAATATTCTTTTTGAGGAAGATACTCCTGCCTCCTGCTCTCACAGCTGCTGACCCTTTGAACTTGAGGACAGGGCATGCACAGGTGATGAGGTACGAGTTCCCAGAGTAGGAAAGAGCCCAGCACTGCCTCTGTGGCCTTTAAACTCTGCAGCTGTGCGCTTTCAACTTCTCACCCTTCAGAGTCTGTCACTTACTGTTCAAGATTTTTATTCTCACCTGGTACCGCTCACTCCCATACGCTTGTTTTGCGAAGGCAGCAAAATCCGCATCTGACAGGTAATCTCATCTCTCCAGATTTGATAAGCTTAGAGCAACTTCTTGGTCCTGACATGTTGTCAGAGAGGCAGAAGGCCAACCTTTGAAAGCACAAATGCAGGAAATTGAGGGGGCGACACAACAGAAAGAGTGATGTCTCATAACTATTACTATAATTTAGATTGAGCACATCTTTGGCTTGGGCTGTGATGGTTAGATTTTCTTACACGGTGGGCATGTGTCAACACAGAGCCTGTGGAACACTGAAATGCGCAGAGCATGTGGTGGTTGGGAAGGGACACTGGCTGTTTTCAGCCCCACCCCTGACTTACTGCTTTCTAGAAGATGTGCAGATTCATCACCGCAGGCAACGCTGAATTCTAAGGCATTTTAGAGCAAGAGCATAGGATAGTTCTAAAATACGTCAGATCAGGCCAGGGCACTATAGATTTTCACCAAAATTAGTACATGGGAGTTAACAATGACATGGCTACAAATGCATCTATCAGGAAAATTGTCTGTTTTTTAAAAATTTTGAGAACATTGAAGGTCATAGGCATTTTAACATTTTAGTATGGGATATTAGCTACTGAAAATTTTGTTTTGGAAATTGTGAAAGATACTAAATTATGATGGAGGAAATCCAGATTATTGAAACCACTTGGTGATGTAATTCATAGTTACTTTGTCGTGTAAATCTGTGGACCTTTATAAGAGTAGGACCAGAAAGGGAGAAAGGTCCTATTTACTTGTTTAATTACGGTCAGGTATTGCATAGTAACATTTTGAGCAACAAAGGACCTCATATATAATGGTAGTTCTACAAGGTTATATTATCTGGTGAAATAGTTGCTACCTTAGTTTATGTATCTACACTTGTGATGTTTGCACGACTATGAAACAGCCTAAAGACCCATCCTTCAGAAATCATCTTTGTCACTAAGTGACACATGACTGTGTCACTTTGACCTTTTGAAACTATGAAACCGTAAGCTTGAAATCAAATCCCAGTGACATTCTAGAACAGATCACTGAATTATATTTGCTAAAAAAGATTATCCATAGAAAGAATAGACCCCATCCTTTCTTTTTCTGATGGAGTTCAAAATAACTTATAGACAGAGACAAAGTATGAGGATATCACTTCCAAATTGTTACAAAACATCACAGCTCTCTTTTGATAGCTATCAAGACTCAACTCCAATGAGGGTATCAACAGATGAATTCAAAACTTGTTCAATATCTTTGCCTAAGTAATATTAGCAATGGCTCTTATCAACTGGAACAGACAGCATAACCCACAGCCTACCTGCCTATTGCAACTGGAAAGCATGAAAACAAAATATTAAAAATTCAGTTTCTTAGATTACATGGATTCTGAACCACATGATCTCTGCTGTGGGCTTGTAAGGTTGTTGTAGTATTTCGTTCATGCCTCCTATAGTACCTTCTGCTGACAAAGCCGGGCATAATCCTAGGAAAGTATCAACGGGGACCAGCTTCTGGATCACACAGCAGGCAAAGAAGGGTACACTTGGAGCCCTGAGTGACACCTGGCCCCAGAGATGCCCAGAGGATCACTCCCATAGGACCACTGTAAGGCATCTTAGAGCAAGATGAGAAGTCGAGGGTTCTGAGCAGAAGACTGACAGAATCTTACTCATACTTTAGCAGAATGATTCTGATTGCTGGAGTGAGAATAGACTTAAGGAAGACAAGTAGGACCTGGTTAGGAGGCTACGATGGTAATATTGCAATAACAAATTAGCATATGTTTAACATTTATGTAATAAGGATATTCTTATTGGGACTATTATGATATCTTGGCTATGACTGCTAACTCTTAACCTAAATAAGGAATAAAAGAGCATTTGATGCATTTCTAAAAGAACATTTTTAAAAAAGTGTCTTAGTTACTGTCTCATTTCTGAGACATAATATCTAACACCTACAATTTAAGCGTGGAAAGGTTATTTTGGCTCACATATTTTGTCCACAGTTGGCTCACACCAAGGCAGGATGACATAGCAGAAGAGCATAACAGTAGAAAAGCTGCTCACATAATGGTAGCCAGGAAGCAGAAAGAGAAGAGAGGAGCTGGAGAGGGAGATATGCCCTTCCAGGTCACACCCCCAGTGACCCACCTCTAACCAAGTCCCACCTCCTAAAAGCAAGCCAGCTGTAGCATCTCCATAATTCAATCACATTCTAAAAGCCCTACCTCTGTGCACTTGAGGCTCTTAGGGGACATTTACATCCAAACTATAGCATTCTTCCACTGCCCTCCAAAAAAACTCATACATATTTCTTTATGCAAAATGTATTTAAGTCTGTATCTAAGAGTTGTCAAAATCTGAACTGATCCAGCACTACTGAAAATTCCAACTCCACATTCTCCCTTGAGACTCAAGGAAAACTCGTAACTGTGATCCTCTGTAAAAATCAAAAAGAAAGTTAGACACTTCCAACATATAATGGCCCAGGGTAAACACTCTCATTTCAAAAGGGAGAAATAGTGGTGTAGAAAGAAATGTGACCAAAGCAAGACCAATACCGAGGAGGGCAACATTAAATCCTATGGATCTCTGTCCACCACTCGGGACAAAGATGTGACCTCCAAACACCTTGGGCATTCTCACCATTGTGGCATTGGCTGTTGCAGCTCTCACTGCCTGTCTCTCGGGCTGCTTTCTTTACTCATTTCCTGTGGCTTTCCTCAGAAGGTTTGTATTCCTGGTTTCCCAGCTTCCTGGGTTCCCCACTGCACCTTTGGCTTCACTCTCACAGCTTCACACACTGCCCTCTCAGAGGCACACTACCTGGCCTCCTAGGCCTTCTGAAATCTAGGTGGAAGCTTCCTGACCCCAGAGCTCTTGCATTCTGCATGACTGTAAAACCATCACCATGTGGATGACACCAAGGTCAGCTATCAGCTCGGAAGTTGCTAAATCTCCTTGAATCATGGATGCAGAGGCCCCTGAGTACCTGGATGACTGAGCACTGTGAACTGAATCCTGAGGAGTCAGTGCTCCAGGTGGCCTTCTGGAATAAGGTTCCCTGAGGCTCTTTTCTCAAATGAAAGCTTTATAGTTTTGCACCCTCAAGCCTGCAAAGGGAAGGGTCTTGCTGATTCCTGTGGTTCTGGCAATACATCGTTCCTATTTTCATGATGTGAAGTACTTGCCTTCCTTTTAACCTTTTCAGCAACCTTGCTCTCAAGGGCACCAAATTTACAGGTGCTGCCTTTGTGGGGCAACTGAAAACGTTTTAAATGGGCTTTGTACTTCTGTTTCTTAGTGTAAATCTCACTAAAAGCAGCAAGCAGCAGCAAGCAAGTATCCATTACTACAACTCGAACATTCTGCAAAGTCTCAGACACGAACAAAATGTAGATAAGTTTTCTGTCAGAGCATAACTCACATGGCCTGGAGTCCAGCTGCCAATGGAGTCCTTGTTCCCAACTGAAATCTCCTGAGCCATGAGCTAAAACAAATCTTTCCTCTTAATATTTTGATTACCTCATGTATTTTGTCACAGTGACTGAAAGCTGACTTATTCAGAACCTCTTCATTTAAAAAAACAGTATTTGCTATACTGAGTTTTAATAGTCCCTGCTAATGGAAATTTGGAATGTTTCCAAATTTTCATCATTACAAAAAATACTACAATGGATTATTTTGCATATACTGTATGTCATTTTGTACACGCACAAGTACATTTTAAGGTCACGGCTACAGAAGAATACCTGGCCTAAAGGGCAATATACATTTGTGATTTTGATAGGTACTGACAAACAGACCTTTGCTGGGCCTGTGGCAATTTACATTCCCACAAACAATGTATGTGAGCGCCTCTTTCCCCACAGCCTCTCCAACAAAAGCATTTAACAACTTCAGATTTTTGTTAATCTCATTTGTGAAAAATGATATTCCAGTATAGTTTTAATTTGCATTTTTCTTGTGATAAGTGCAGTGAACATCTTTTCTTAGGCGTAAGATGTATTTTTCCTTTTCTGTGAATTATCTATTCATATCTTTTGCTCCTTTCTCTATTGGACATTGCTCTTGGCTCTGTATTTTTAACCCACCTGAGAAATGTTAAATGTTATAAATCATTTTGGGTCTAAAATATTCTATTGCATGGATACCCCACACCAAAAAAAAAAAAGCAAAAAACCCCAAAAAACTCCATGGCATTTTATTATTTTTACCAAGAACATGTATTGGTACATTGTATACATAATGATCATAATCAACATGGTTATTTTGTATCTGTACATGATACATCTTGGTTTTCCCCCCTCTTCTCCCCTTTCCCTCCCCTCCCTTCCATTCACCCACCCCTCCCTATTTGCAATAAGTGTAGCTACACGTTCCCATTTTTTCCCCTTTCATCTTACTTTTCTTTTAACCTTCTTCTTTATCCCCCTTTTCTCTATCTACTTCTCTCTTTTGAATACTATCTCTCTTTTTTCTTTTTTTTAAACAAAATATCTATTCTACCCCTTTGTCCTTATTTACACTTACGGTTTCTCATATCAGAGAAACAATTCGATGTGTATTTATAAGTCTCGGATTTATTTCACTTAATAAATAAACAGGAACATCCATTTACATACAAATGACTCTAGTTTATCCTTTTTTATGGCCGTGTAGTACTCCATTGTGTAGAAAAACCACATCTTTTTTAGCCATTCATCAGTTGTTGGGCATTTAGGTTGTTGCCAAGACTTAGCTATTACAAATTGTGCTGCTATGAACATGGTTGTGCATATATCACTGTGATATGATGATTTTAATTCTCCTGGGAAGATACCCAGCAGAGGAATAGCCGGGTCAAATGGAACCTCTAGTTGTAGTTTTCTGAGGAATCTCGACACTGATTTCCACAGTGGTTGGACCAGTCTACATTCCCACCAACAGTGCAGGAGGGTTCCTTTTTCCCCGCAGCCCAGCCAGCACTTGTTATTGGTTGATTTCTTGATAATAGCTATTCTTTCTGGAGTGAGATGGTATCTTAGTGTTGTTTTGATCTGCATCTCTCGAATGACCAATGATGTTGAACATTTTTTCATATATTTATTTGCTATTTTTATTTCTTCATCTGAGAAATGTTTATTCATTTCAGATGCCCATTTTTGGATAGGGTCTTT